>CM042254.1:46998480-47063480 GCA_023566225.1 Romanogobio albipinnatus
ATGGCTGAAATAAGGTCTGTGCTGAACACAAGCTCAAGACACTTTCACATTTTATTAAACGACATAAAATACATCAGTATTACCCCACGCATGATTTTTTTGGTGGTTGCTAAGTGGCTAAATGAGTCAGTCGAGGAGATTAAACGTCTTCACTCTATACAGGTAACCTCAGTCCGCTTTTACAGCCTCATTATGCATTAACTCAAACGTTCTGGGAAAATGTTTTGAGAAACTGAAAGAGTTGTCGGAAGACTGGTGATGGTGACGTTGTGTAGTCCGTTTATAGCCTACCTTTAGCTTTTTACTTGCGACTACATTTAGGCTTCAAAATTGTGTTCATCTGTGATAATTATCTTGATGGACAAAACGTGTAAGTATCATAAACTTTTGCTGATCACAGAGAGCTTGTTTTTAGTGATAACACAAAAGCCTATGGGGAACTCCTATTGGGTTTTGTTTAGGTACCCAGTGTGATGCTAACTGCCGGTTGGCCTACAGAGTGACATCACACCTGCACAACTCTATTACAATTTAACTTGCTTGCTCAGCAAATGATTCCCTGTTTAAGTAGTTGACTAGTAGTTGACGTGAAAGTGACAGCTGACTGTAGAAGACAATTTATGCTAATGCTTACAATGGACCTTAGAGTAGACGCTATAGATCCTAATGTTTCAAATAGGGCTGAGCATTGACACAAATTGCAGGATTCGAATCCTTTCACAAGCTTACAATTTGATTAAATTCAATTTGATATACATTCTCAGAGGAAAAAAAAAGGTACAGCAGAGGTACAATTTTGTTCCTTGGGTAACAAAACGTATAACTGTACCTTTAAAGGTAAACAATTGGTCCTTAGGGTACAATTATACCATAGTTTTCCTCTACTTAGAGCAGGGCAGGTTCAGTCCTAGAGAGCCGCTGTCCTGCAGAGTTTGGCTCCAACCCTGAAAGACATCTATAGAAGCTCTTATTGAGAATTAACTGAGGTTTAGATGTTGATGTTTTATTTAAAATGTTTGCTCACCATTATGGCGATCAGTGTTCTCTTTAGTTGGGCTGTTTGACTCTTGGCTTTTTATGTGAGTTTGTGGTTTTTGTTACTGTGTTAACAAAACACAGAATCTGTTCAAATCAAAAGAAGCCATAAACAAAAACTGTCATGAAGAAACATGTTTGACTAAACTCATCACAGACTAAAAATGTTAATAAATAATATTCACTAACAGTACTTTCTTGCCACAGGTCAGACATTCTGAATTTTGATTTTTAAATACATTCTAGGGGGAAAAAGTTTAGACGCACACAGATATCAAGAATCAGCATATGAATCTCAATAATGGTGACATACTTAATGCTGCAATGCATGCTGGGAGCCATGAGTTTTATACTATGGTGGCTTAGTAGGGCCGGAGCTAAACTGACTTAGGCCTAGTCCACACGTACACGGGTATTTTTATAACCGGAGTTTTTCCTTCTCCGTTTAAAAAAACAATCGCGTCCACACAAGCGCGGTTTAAAAAAAATCTCCGTCCACATGAAAACGCAAAACCGCGCTATGATTGGCTGCCTGATTTCCACATGGGTCCCATTCACGGAGGGATGCTATGGGCTCAGTGAAACCCTTCTACAAGTTTACTTTGGACTCAGTGACAGGTAACTGTACACATGGGCAGGCCCAAGTGGACTGAAGCTTCACACACTTGCCTTACTATGTTGTATTATTGCATTCTGGCGCATCTGTTCTGCAATACAATGAGATAACTGCGCATGTATCTGTATAGGTTACATGTGATAAGCGCTATTAGCAGAGTTATTAAAAGCTACGTCCGCGCTTGCATAGACTCGACTCATGTAACGTTAAACGGCGCACAAACTGACGTCAAACAAAGGAGAGAACGGCGCACATTTTGACTTAACAAGCCTAAATCTCCGGTTTCACCATCTACACGACAACGCTGTAACCGGAGTTTCTAAAAAACTTCACCCTGGCCGGAGTTTTCAAAAAAGTCCGGTTTCAGTAACCGGATACTGTGTTTGCGTGTGGACGAACAGCCAAACCGCGTAGAAAAAGCTGCGGTTTTGAAAATACCCGTGTTCGTGTGGACAGGGCCTTAGAGGTACAAAAACGTACCCTTAAAGCAGCACTAGGTAGGTTTTGCTCTCGGGGTCCCCCTACAGTTGGGAAACAGTATTGTCCTCTACTACTGTCGTAAACCCTGTCATCCTACATCAGGGGATGCATCGCACGTGCATTTGTTGACATGACAACTATGATAGCCCTGAACACTGCAGGAGGAGTTCACATGCAGGTGTTCTGCTTGAGTCGTGTGTGAAATGTCTTCATCCCAGGTACAGTGGCATATGTTTCAGCATGTCATATGAATATAATTTCATGGGTTTTATTTTTTTTTCAAACGCCAAATGATCGCGATGCTCACGTTTACAAGCCAGCGTCATTATAGTAGTCTATTGGTTACCGTTTTACAGAATCTATATGATACTTCAATTCAATGTTTGAGTGGTAGGAAATAACCATATATCGTCAATATAATATCAAGCTACCATAGATGAATCTTCAAATTTGAAAAATCGATTTGCATTAATAGCTTGAGGCAAGACAAATAAACAAATATCACAGACATGTTAGGTATCCTAAAATATGATTATGTACGTCTTATGTATTTACTTGCAAGAATGTAGCCCCTACCAAACTTGTACACGCCGTTTAGACATAGGCTTACATAGGCTAACCCTAACCCTCGCACGTCCGAATTTAAGGAAGTGGGGGTGATGGTGGAAGTGACGTATATGCCGTAAAGCAGTCAAATTTTGTAGTTCTTTTTTTTCTTGGGTTACTACCCGAAACCCGAAGTTTAAAAGTACGATTAAAAACGATACAGACCCCGTCAGGCTATGGCAGACGTGTCATTCAACCTATTGTAAGTCGATGTATCATCACAAGAGTCTTGAAAATATATTATGAAGGTTGAAAAGTTACCTAGTGCTGCTTTAAGGGTACCACCCCAGTGACGGACACTTGTACCTTAGAAGGTACAATTTTGTACTCTTTTTTTTTTTGAGAGAGAGAGAGAGTGTAGACTCATTTGTACATATATATTAGGTACAGTAAATGTAATTTTTTCTCAAGAAAAAATGCACACACATAATGATATTTCTACTTCAATTCCTTTTTGTGAAATATCAAATTTTAAAAGATGGCTGTCATTAAAAAACGTGTGAAGTCAGATTTGCGTACTAGAAGTGTTTGCATTCATGTATTTGCATACACATATTTACATACAGTAAATTTTGGACCAGGATAATACTATATTAAAAAAAATATGCTAATGTTAACGGGACAGAGCTCAATGATCTAACGGAACAAACAAAACCATAAACCCAGCAAACCAAATAAAAAAGAAATAGTACTGATCTCTATTTTTCTGCTCAGAGGCAGGGTTATGTACTTGGACCTTTGTTTTTCTCATCTGAGATGCGTATCCTGAGGTGTGGTTGGGATTAAGTTTGCGTGTGCAGTTTTTCTAACCCTGTTAGGGCTGCATTAAGGAGTGAGTAATCTCTTCACACGCAAGTCCTCGCTCTCTTTCATTACCCAGCAGTGCTGCCCGGATCTATAGCACTCTGCCGCTCCATATGAAACCCAGACCTGTCCAATCAATATGCCCCAAGGCTGCAGTGAGGGCAGAGGCTGAGGAGGATGAATCCTAATTTGATGAAATACGCATTTTGGATCGGCCCGGATGCTTGCAGGGCTGGGGTAATTGTCGACAAATACATCTTAAATGCCGGTAGCTGAGGATTGCTTTCAATTATGGATGGACCTTCTGTTTAGATGTTTGTGGACCACTGCTCGAATCTTACCAAGTCTGAGAGGCGAAGAAACACTTGCATACTCCCACTCTGGCACTGTAGTGTCTCATCAGGATGTGGTTATTGCTCTGAAAGGTGCATTTATGATTTGGCAGGCTTTAACTGTAAGCAAAGCCAAAGCGGTGCTTTAAACTGTACTAGAGGGTTTAATGGACTCTTAAAATATCCTTGTCTTGTTTGCTTGTCTCATTTTGTGTGCTGAAGTAAAATTGCCTGCTCATACTTTTATTTTATTATGTATAAGATGACTACTGTGTGGCATTGATCACTGATAGTTTCGCACAATGTTGGGGAAGCTGCTTTCAAACTATTATACGCCGTGATTTTTGTATTATACGCCGACAAAATAACTTGTTACTGGAAGCATTGTTTTGAAAGCAGCTGAGCTACTGTCAGAATACTAAAAAAAGTAGTTAAGTTAATAGTGCGACTACTATATTTTTTAAACTGTTGTGAGCATTAACTGTAGCATATGTATACCAAAGTTAGCGGTAATGTTGGGCTAGATTATTTAACTAGTCCAGATTCTTATAGGGGAGCGTGGGGCACAACCTAATGCAGAGTTAGTTGTTACACACATGGTTTAAAACCTTCCACACATGCCAGCATCACGAAACTTAGTGTATTTACTAGTTGCCATATCAACATTATTTAGAGAAAAAAATGGCAAAAGGGTAATCCAGGAACAGGCAAAAAATCCAGAGACAAGAACCAGGGAAACTCACAGAGATGCAATACAACAACATACAAAACCTCACAGTGAATGACAGGGTGAACAAGCTAGATATATGCAGAGGTAATGAGGTAAATGAGACACAGTTGTAAAAAATGAGTGCTGATGAGTCCGGGAAAAGGATTATGGGTAATGTAGTCTTTGATTGAATGACAGTCCGGAGTGTAGTGCCCTCTTGTGGTAATCGGGACACTCTCACTCGTGAATCGTGACACATACTCTATCTTTCCACAAACTCTCGTTGCATTCTGACAGTGACAGTAAGACCCGCCTTCTTTGATTTGATTGGCCATCTCAATCATTTTGACATTGACGAATACCGAGTAACCTAAAATTTAATCAGCCTAGAAATGTAACTTTAAAAACTTTTTTAAAAATAAAATGAGAAAATATGATTTCTATAATGCTTTTTATTTTTCATTCATAGTTCAGACAAAATCAGTGGCTCTGACCATTGTGCCCCAACCCCTCCAAACTGATCGTGTCCTCATTGTACTAATTTGTTCTCTTGTTTTAGTTCAATTTTGGCAATGGAGGAACCAATTATTAAAACATGGCCTCGTAAATTTTTGAACATCGCATTTACCCAGCATGCTGTTACTGCTAAATATGGCCACAGCTAGCTAATAAAATATTGACTTGTGTCCGTTTTTCAGTTCCTCCCATCCAATAAATCGCAATAATCTTTGTGCTTTATTACTATTGATATGAAACAAAGTCTCAGATTTCAAATTGCGTCCATTTTATTATGAAATTCAAAAGCATGAATACCATTTTGGAAGAAACGGCAGTGTGGAGCCCACGTGAACTCATCGCTTTAATACCAGTTACAGTGCAAAATAAACATGAATGATCTGAAAGTGTTAAAAGATACAGTACAACTTACTGAAATCTGTATCATGTCACATGGAATCGCTCAATCAGTGTTTCAACCATAGTGTGAATAAAACAGCTTGTAAACAATGTCATGTAACGTCACATTTACCTCAGAAAAACCATATCCAGTATCCATAAACTCGTTAGTCAGCTAGAAAAATGAACTCTAGAGAGGAGCATTTTGCTAAATTTATGCACCATATTACATAGGCTATTCATTATCATTTTTAAAGGGATAGATAAAAATGAAAATTTGATGTTTTTCTGCTTACCACCAGGGCATCCAAGATGTAGGTGTCTTTGTTTCTTCGTAGAACACAAATGAAGATTTTTAACTCCAACCGTTGCTGTGTGCCAGTCGTATAATGCATGTGAATGGGGTCTAATTCTATTAGAGTAAAAAAAAACATGCACAGACAACTTCAAATTAAATCCTGCGGCTCGTGACGACACATTGATGTCTTAAAACACAAAACGATCGGTTTCTGCGGGAAACCGAACGGTATTTATGCTATCATTTCACCTCATATCAGACGAATGTCATCAGCTCTTCAGACCGCCATAACTTCCTGTGAGTAAGGTCAAAATACCGGCCGGGTCATAGATATATACATAGATGCCTCATTAGTGCCTGTGCGGATTGGTCGAATGAGGAATCTACATATATATATCTATGACCCGGCCGGTATTTTGACCTTACTCACAGGAAGTTATGGCTGATGACATTCGTCTGATATGAGGTGAAATAATAGCATAAATACTGTTTGGTTTCTCACAGAAACCGATCGTTTCGTGTCTTAAGACATCAATGTGTCGTCACGAGCCGCAGGGTTTAATTTGAAGTTGTCTGTGCATGTTTTTTTTACTGTAATAGAATTAGACCCCATTCACATGCATTATATGACTGACAGACTGCAACGGTTGGAGTTAAAAATCTTCATTTGTGTTCTACTGAAGAAACAAGAACACCTACATCTTGGATGCCCTGGGGGTAAGCAGAAAAAACATCAAATTTTCGTTTTTGGGTGAACTATCCCTTTAATGTTGTTCAATATTTAATGCATGTTTGAATAAATCTGGCAGGTTTTTATGACAGCCACCATTGAAATGTTTACATTAAAAAAAACGAATTGGAGTAGAAATATGATTATGTAATTGTAAAGTTGATATTATGACTTTATTATTATTAAAAAAAGCATCATTGAGTGTAATTTAAGTGTTTGTAAACAAATCAGTTCATTTCCCCCTTCAATATTATAGTAGGCTACAACTGACTCCCATAGTTTACAGCATTAGTTCAGAGATTTGTTTTCCTTGAGAAAATGTGCCATGTATTGTACTTGATATATATCCAAAATATTCTATATTGAATCGAAATCGAATCGAATTGTGAAATTTGTGTCAATACCCAGCCCTACTCACAACAGGAGATCATAGAAGAACTCATTCCATTAGCAGGTGCTAGCTTGGTAGCTGGCTTGTCAAATAAGGATTTATCAGTAAAAAAATGCTCCTGGTTACTTCCAAAAACTGATTCCATATTTGTCTCTACTGAGTGCTTGTAAGCTTCTCAGCGGAATTTGAAAAAAAAAATCAAGTCTGCTTTAGTCTGTGTGGTTCAAAGGTCTTGGATTAAAGTTTGACTGCTCTGTCAGTTCATCAAGCTTTTCAGTTTTTTTCTCTCTATTTTTGGAGACAGACAAAGATGGTCGTCTCAGGACATCTCTAGTGTGTTTTGACTGGCATTTATGAAGAATAAAGTGAGTCTGGGAGCTGTTCGGCTTCTGTTTGCAGTATGATGATCCATTGATTTGCTGTCTCTCTCTTCTGCAGGGACGTACGGACCAGATACAGGGTGGGCGGCAGCTTTTCCTGAGTGTCAGGAGAGAAACCAATCGCCAATCAATATAGCCGACCAAGACACTAAGGTCTCGATGGAGTACCAGGAACTCACGCTGGACGGGTTTGATGCAGAGTCATCCAACAAGACTTCGATGAAGAATACAGGCAAAACTGGTAAATACGCAAGACAGTCTGTGATAGTTCATCAAGAAAGAGAACATTGATCTGTCATGTCATCAGATATAAGGCAGAATGTCCTGGGCTGCGTTTCTCTTAAGCATCGCGAGCTAAGTTGATCGTATTGGTGGCAATTTTGAAAAACGTGAATGGGGTTTAAAATGGGTCATAACATTACCTAAAAAAATCTTTGCACTGCTCAAAGATCAATATTTAAGTTATCGCTCACAAATATTTTTCTAATTTTAGAATTATTCTATATATTTTTATAGATATTTCTAAATATTTTTATTAGAGACTTGAGAGTGACAGACCGTTATTGGAAAGGGAAAGGGTTTAGATTACGCTGGAGTCGATACTAAAGAAACGTGTGCCAATTGCTGCACCATGCCATTGACTTACATTGAATGGAAGTGTTCAACTCTTATACTTTCAAGCTCTATCAAACTTTTATGATGTGATCTCCCCCCTGTACTTTTCACACCCGAATTCTGTTGTCATGCTACAGTCTTGCACCATTAAGCCGTACTGCAGCAGCGCATATTGAGGAAGTAAACACAGACACGAATTGCCCAGCATTTTCCTCCTTAACATAATCCGTGCAGAGGAAGACAAATGTCCCGCTGTTGTCCTATGAATAATGGAGAGCTGCTCTGCTATTTATAACTGACACATGAGTGTTTTATCAGCGAAATAATCACCTGGAACAGGGCGGCACAATAAACCTACAGACCCGGCACCTCTGAATTATGCATGACTCAATCAATGTTTTAAATCATCTTCTCTATGGACGACTACGACGTCAAGTGACCCTTGACCTTCTCACCTTGAGCGAAACACTCATTAAGGATGTCCAGAAAACGAATAAGTGTGAGGGTTAGGGTTAGAAGAAGAAGAAGAATAAAAAATTACTTGGACGTCTTCGTCATGGAATACTAGCGTACTGTGCAGTATATAGTCAGTCCTTCCAGAAAAATGCGGCTTTTTTTTGTGATTGTTGCGGGCAAAAATCCTTGATTATGCGGCATGTTTTCTTTAAAAATGCGATGGAAAATGCAGGATATTTATGCAATTTTATGCGATGAAATTGCGGGAACTTGCAAAAACTGCGGTTTGATGAAAAAGAGAAAAAAAGCACTACATCACAGAAAGTGCTGGGAATATTTAAGTTCCCATCTTGTTTTATTGAAGACCTTAATAAACACATGGCTCAAATTTACAAAACATTGAGTCAAACAAGTTCTGTAGCTTTACAAAAGGAATATGCTACAACTTGAAAAATGAATAAATAACTTCCTGTTTTACTGAGGTAGCTACACAAAACAGACATTTGAGTGCTTGCAATGCACAAAGTGCAATCTCTTAAAGGGTTAGTTCATCCAAAAATTAAAATTCTGTCATTAATGACGTCCCCTCATGTCGTTGGACACCCGTAAGACCTGTGTTCGTCTTCGGAACACAAATGAAGATATTTTAGTTGAATTCCGATGGCTCAGAAAGGCCTCCATTGGCACAATGTACACTCTCAAGACCCATAAAAGGTACTAAAGACGTTGTTACAAAATCCATCTCACTACAAATTAAAATGTTTATTAATCCAATTTTCTGTAAAGATGCCTTATCTTTAGTCAGTCAAATATATGTGTTACGTTAAAAATTAAAGATCAAGTATAGTGCATTGTTTGGTACAGTATTTCACTCAGTGTGCTTTGTTCTGTCTCATGCATACTGAAACATCACCTATTGTGCACAGTATACATGATATATACTGCAGAAAAAACAGTGTACTCTTCCAAACATACACTCTCAAAAAAAAGAGTACAAAATTGTACCCTTTAAACAAGTGTCCGTCACTGGGGTGGTACCCTTAAGGGTACATTTTTGTACCTGTAAGTCAGGGATAGGCAAGTTCGGTCCTAGAGAGCTGATGTCCTGCAGAGTTTAGCTCCAACCCTACTAAGCCACCACAGTATAAAACTCATGGCTCCCAGCATGCATTGCAGCATTAACCCCTAGGAATCTGAGCTGTTTTGGGGCCCTTTAGAAGTTTTGACATGCTCTTACATTTGTGTTTTTTTCAGTTGCTTATAAACACATCAATGGCAAAAGTGTAATTGCACTGTATATTTTCAATAAAACATCAACATCTAAACCTCTGTTAATTCTCAATAAGAGCTTCTATAGATGTCTTTCAGGGTTGGATCCAAACTCTGCAGGACCGAACTTGGTATAATTGTACCCTAATGACCAGTTGTGTACCTTTTAAAGGTACAGTTATACGTTTTGTTCCCTAATTTAGAACATAATTGTACCTCCACTGTACCTTTTTTTCTGAGAGTGCAGAGGTGTTTTTGCAAGTGAGCGAGCGAATGTGTGTTGCTGTACTGGCCAATACAGAAGCTTCTCACAGACCCCCACCAAATTATACTTAAGAAATTCATGAGATCTTGGAACCTTGAAGAAACATTTGCATTGATCAAGGATTTGCTGGCAGACGAGGCCTAGTTTTCACAAGCTGCCGTTCCAAGGTCCTGCTGGCTTAGCCGTCTAATTCCTGCCTGTTTGTTAAAGCTCATGAAGCTCAAAGCCGGAATAACTAATGAAACCGAATCTCCCTCTCATGTCGGATTACGTCAAAAAATCAACAAAAGACCAAACAACTTTAAGAGGAGTCGAGAGAAGGACAGAGAGCGGTGTTGTTTTTTCCCAGGCTTGAGAGTGTGCGTTTGTGCAAGAGCGTGTCGTGCGTTTTGCCCCTTGCACCTCCAAGTCACTCTTCGTTGCTGTGGTGACGGATTCAGACTGCCACCAGTTGATTGCTTCAATATCTCAATGGTTGGACACTAGCCTGTTTCGCTAAGATTACAAGGGAGGTTTCAGAGGAGCCGTTCTTTTAAATAGGACACAATTCTCTTGTGGCAAGCGGCGGGTAAAAATCACTCTGAAATTCAATCAGAAAAAGAAATCTGTCCAACAAAGGCTGTGCTATTTAAGGTTGCACCCATTAATTAAAGTCCGGTCCTGGTGCAAAAGACCAATTTGTGAATCTAAACGCTCTTAGACGGAAGAGCTTTCTCTATCAGTTCTCCCCCTTTTTTAAAGGCTCTTGTTTTACGAAAACAACAAAAGGAATCAAAAAAGCAATTTCAAACGATGTGAGGGGGACATGTCTTCTCTCAGCCAAATTACGGCTTCATTTGAGACCTGGCCTTCTGAGGGAAACGGCAGAAAGGAATTGTGTATAATATGGAAGCGAAATGAATAATCCTAAATACTGAAAGGAAGTGTTCTCCCGTCTATTTTCAGTCTGTGCTTGGAATGCGTTTGTTTAATGTGCATGCCAGGAATGCGGTCTTTATCTCTCTGTTTCTCCCTATTTAACCCTCTTTCCTTTTCTCTGCACCTCACAGTGGCCATCTTCCTGAAGGATGATTATTTTGTGAGAGGAGCCGGGCTACCGGGCCGCTTCAAAGCCGAGAAGGTGGAGTTCCACTGGGGCCAGAGCAATGGTTCCGACGGCTCGGAGCACAGCATCAATGGCAGGAGATTCCCTGTGGAGGTGAGCCGCAGCTAATCTCTCTCCAACGTCTGTTCCATATCTAAACAAACCAGCCCAACCAACTCCCAACGCTAGCCTACTTGCTTTATTTTGCGGGCTACGCCAACTTTTACTTACTTGGGACTTACTTGTCTCAAGAACATTCAAGCTGTGTTTTAAGAACACTATACATTTCAAATGGCCCAAGATTTGGGATGCTTTGAGGGTATTTTGCCTTTGAAGTCTATAAGACAGTCCTTCCAGAAAAATGCGGCTTTTTTTTGTGATTGTTGCGGGCAAAAATCCCTGATTATGCGGCATGTTTTCTTAAAAAATGCGATGAAAAATGCGGGATATTTGTGCAATTTTATGCGATGAAATTGCGGGAACTTGCAAAAACTGCGGTTTGATGAAACAGAAAGTGCAGGGAATATTTAAGTTCCCATCTTGTTTTATTAAAGACCTTAATAAACACATGGCTCAAATTTACAAAACATTGAGTCAAACAAGTTCTGTAGCTTTTCAAAAGGAATATGCTACAACTTCTGAAAAATGAATAAATAACTTCCTGTTTTACAGAGGGAGCTTTACAAAACAGACATTTGAGTGCTTCCAATGCACAAAGTGCAATCTCTTAAAGGGTTAGTTCATCCAAAAATGTAAATTCTGTCATTAATGACGTCCCCTCATGTCGTTGGACACCCGTAAGACCTCCGTTCGTCTTCGAAACACAAGTGAAGATATTTTAGTTGAATTCCGATGGCTCAGAAAGGCCTCCATTGGCACAATGTACACTCTCAAGACCCATAAAAGGTACTAAAGACGTTGTTACAAAATCCATCTCACTACAGTGGTTCTACAATAACTTTATGAAGCGACGATGATAGTTATTGTGTGCAAAAAAAAACTAAACAACGACTTATATAGTGATGACCGATTTCAAAACACAGCATCATGATGCTATAAATCAGCGAGTCGATTCATGATTCGGATCGCGTGTCAAACTGCTGAAATACGTGACTTTGGCGATCCGAACCGCTGAATCGACTCATTGATTCATAACGCTTCAAAGCTTCATGATGCTGTGTTTTGAAATCGGTCATCACACCGGGAAACTGCTTTGCGCGGTCTTTTGCTGTTATTTTTGTTGGCAAATGGGAATTTGCGTGCTTCATCATGGTTTCACCGATATCTATGGTTTCACCACGGGGTTTGTAGGTTTTCAATGACGTTCACGTCGGGTAATTACGTCACTTCAAAACGTTCCCATGGCAATAGGCGGAAATGGCGGCTCTTGTGTGAAGAAAACGGACATTTTTCAACTTTCTGCTAATATATATATATAACTTTTTTTGCCACGAAAATGTGGGGATTATGAAATCATGCTAGCCCCGCATATTTTGCATGCGGAAATAAGCAATTTATGCGGCGAAAGTGCGGCGTATTTGAAAAAATGCGGCCCCCGAATAAATATGCGGAGTTTGGCTGATTATGCGTTAAATCACGCGATCGCATAATCGCGTTTTTCTGGAGGGACTGATAAGAGTGTCCATGATAAAGAAGAAAATTCTAGATTAAAAATAGTTCAATTTAATGGTGCTAAAATGTCATGTGGGGTAACCAACAAGTAAAAAGTGTATTGTCCTTACATCTTGAATACATTGTCATTCCAAATAAATAACGGTAACTTTTTGGGGGATAGTCACACCACATGGCTACAATATAAATAAACTAAACTCGACTTGCCATAATAAAGGTCATTCTGAGAGAATTTCTGTTTTAATCTTGACATGACATACTCTCGAGGGTCTGCTGATGTCCTTCCGTTTTTCTGTTTCTCCATATTGGCTGTACCACAGGACAAAAGTTTATATTCTGAATATATAAAGATTAAGGTTGCTTAATCTTAAGGCTTAAGACTTTAGGTTTTACGGTACGTACCTCAGCTTTGAAGTCATGGCTCGGGACATGTTCGGTACAGCAGGGGAGAGAAAACTAAATGTAAAATTGCTTTTTATTTCTTTTTCTTTTTCTTAAACAGTGGTTTACTAAACTAATTGTGTCTGCCCTTAAAATTAATTCAATTATAACTAAAGGTTTCTTAAAGATAATGCTGTAAATTATATAGGGAACCCTTACTTGCACATTACTATAATATTAAAGGACAGAGCCCAAACAATTAGCCTAAATTCAGTTGCTATTTATTTTGAGATATAATAATCATCACTTGTATGCAAACATGTAAACTTCACATAAGGCAGTTTTTGCATTAACTTCTAAGTCTAATTATAAAATGATGTTTGTTCTCCAAGTCGTTGTTGAAATATAATAATTTATACACAGTGTGACAGATTTATTTAAACATACATTAAATAATCAAGACATCACTAACAGGTTCAGTAGAATATAATGAATTTATAGGCTAATATAGTGTATATATTTAGTGAAAGAGTTGATTTCTCTAGTGAACTAACAGCTCTGGACACTGAATGACTCCTGGGGCCTGTACCATGATGGTAGTTTAACAAACTCAGGGTTACAAGATTAGTTTCGAGTTGACAATAATACAAATATTAAGAATTTAAACAAATTTACACAGCAGGAAGAAAAGAGCTGTCTATAAAAGAGGACAACTTTAAGAAAATTCTTACTACGTCAATGCAAGTAAAAGTTATGAAGTTAGTTTAGTTCAGGGGTTTTCAAACTGGGGTCCTCCAGAAGGTTCTAAGGGGTCCCCAGAAAAAGTTCAGAGAATAAAAAGACAAAACAAAAAAGGATAAAGTCTACCGAACATTTTAACTGTTTTTCTCTTTTCTTGCTGTATACATACTCTCCAGAATTATATGTGTTTGCTTTGTATCTTTCTAGTGAGTTTTTATCACTATAGTGCCCTTTATCATGCTCACTGGGGTTGTAAGGCAGTATTCTTAACTCAGTAGGTAAACTGCTTGCATACATTTATTGTGAAAGTTGCTTATACAAATATTTTTTTATTGAAAATGTTCTTCTTCAGGTTTATACATCCAACATTAAGTATGGACAATTTAAGTTTGGAAACAATGTGTATTTATAATGTCATACTTACTATTTATCTAACACTTTACAATGTTTTTCATACATACAAATATATAGATGGATTTTAGGTAGGGGGTCCCCCATAAAGGTTTATCATATTTGGGGGTCCTTGGCATCATAAAGTTTGAAAACCCCTGGTTTAGTTCATATATAGAGAGAATTGAACATTTAAGCTCACATGTAGTAATTTTTATAGCTTTATTTATTGATTTTAAAGCTTATTTGTATGACCTTTATATAGGCTGCTATTTATATTAATTTTAAGGAGGATGAGAGAGGGCCAGGCCTGGAATTTGACTTGTGTTTGTTTATATTTGTTTTTGTACGTAGGCGTAGGTGTTATTTTATTTTGTTGGTTTATTTTATTAAAACCTTATTGATTGTTCGCCGGTTCCCACCTCCTTCTTCCCTGAACATACAAACTAGGTTACACTGGTGTTTGTGCCCCAAAAAAGCACGTCTTAAACCAGACTTGCGTTGCTTTTGGTGGATTGTGTTGGTCATTATGGAAATGATCCGGCTGCATTTGTGTTCTGTAATTTGCACATTGCGCAGAACTTTTTAAATTCTGCTCTCACTTTAATTTGCCCTGTTTAATAAATCTGTCCCATAGTCTCTGCAAGCGTTTCCTTCAAGAAATAAAAGTGACCAGTTAATATTTAGAGCGACTTTTGCACAGTCTCACTAGAGCGATCTGTGTTTAGGTTCCTCTGATGTCTGTCTGTAGTGTGTTTGACTTGTTTGGTCTGTCACATTTAGTGTCTTGTAGTCGATGTGAGCCGAGCCTGAAGCTCAGAGAATGTAGATGAGTATGTAGAATGTAGATATATTAATTTTAAAGGTCCCATGGCATGGCATTTTTCTATTATTTTATAATGTTTCCTGAGGTGTACTTATATTGTTAGTATGATTTTTACATCATAAAATGTCATAATTTAGAAATAAAAGGCATTTTTTCTATACTGCTGTTTGCCCTGTGGCTGAATGCCCTGCTTCAAGAGGCGTGTCTGCTGTGAGACTTCAGTAAAAACGCCCACTGTTGTGATTGGCTGACATCTTTGT
The DNA here is from genome assembly GCA_023566225.1 of Romanogobio albipinnatus. Classification (NCBI taxonomy): domain Eukaryota; kingdom Metazoa; phylum Chordata; class Actinopteri; order Cypriniformes; family Gobionidae; genus Romanogobio; species Romanogobio albipinnatus. The sequence continues at coordinate 47,013,675 of CM042254.1, forward strand.
ATTTTAAATGAGCGGAGGGGGCGTGGTTTAACGAGGCACGAGTCTGCCAGAGACGGATGGACCTGAGTTCACTTCTCATCAGTTCTCAGTCTCAGTTCAGGGTGAACTGTTGTAGTTACTAGCATATACTTCAGGTTATTAGTCTATTTCTAGTCGGAGGGGCTGTCACTCATGTCAGAAAGTTAGTAACTTTAGTAAATGATGGATCAGCGCTGACTCGAGACGCGAACCGTTTAGAACGATTCAGTCCGATTTGGTGAACTGGTTCGGTTCACTAAAAAGAACCGATTCAAAAGAATGATTCGTTCGCGAACCGGACATCATGGAGACGGAGCGATCGCTAACAAAGTTATTTATAGTACATAATGAGTTATGAGAGCGCTGTCAGTCAGCGCAAGTTTATTGTGTTTGTATCTGAGAGTTCTGAATAAACACGAGTCCCAGTCACACCGAGTCCGTATTCATCATTATTCTACCAACTTTGTAACACATGCAATGTACCATTACAGCGAGATGAACGAGTTAGTAAGTGTTGAGTATAGCATTATTTCTAGATATGTTCCAATCATATGAATAGCGTCAGTGACGCGCATTGAGTAACGTTACACAGCGCAAACAAAGACACAACAACAGTAATCGAATGTAATCCAGTTTATTGTGGGGAAAGATGGCTAGCCTAGCCCAGATATGCTCATGCTTACCCCCCGTCTGCTTAATCTCACGCCGCGTTTGGTGCCTCCGCTGTGGGACAGATGCAGTACTGGGGGTCGGGGATGTTGAAGGCCAACGGCCAGTGCAGCCCGAGCTTCGGCGTGTGTGAGGCCGATGTTGAGCAGAAACTCACGACTGTATGCACATTTTAGAACCGGTAGACGCGACGAGGACGTACAAAAACACTGACTCACAAGATAGAAAACACGAAAACACCGTTCTGTCGGGAGAGAGAGAAGCCGCATTGTGTGCACGAATAATAAATAATTAGCTACACATAAGAGATCACTGATCACAGATCAGAAGGAACTGAAAAAAGACTTCTGTTTTCATTTGTACATCCAAACACTGAGAAACTGCCAGCATTCACTCGTTCACAAGTAACGTTAATGATCTCGAGCGTTTGCATGGGCGTGCCAGATTTTCTGGGCGGAGGAAAGGGAGGTAACCGTTCCTGCTTGGACGTCAAAACAGGAGACTTCAGGATTGGCTCGTCTGGCCTGTCATTTTCTCAAAGGCAGAGAGAGACAGCCAGAACTCGGGTTTACACCGATCAACATTTCTATCCACTTGGGGACAATATTCAGGCTAGGGGAACTCATATTAATGTTGAAATACCTCATAAAATGAAAATTTAATGCCATGGGACCTTTAACAAAGTGCCTATTAATGATTGATTAACTAAAATGATACATGTGTAATATATATTAAGCGTATAATAATTACATAAATGATACCTAAATCATTCAAAAATATTATTATAAATAAGCATTGTTAAAAGCCAGACGCTTTAGTCTTTAAAAACCATTTGCTATGTAGTGACCTTTAATTTGGAGTAGAAAGAGGGGGAGTGACTTGCATCAGAGGTGTGTCACTTTGCTCACAGCTGATTGGTCCAATTTCAGTTTGAGATCTCTTATCCAGAACATAACCTGCCCTGGAGGAGGTTAGCCGTGGAGCGTAAATTACTATGGAGATGAACACTTCTAAAAGCCAAACCACTTTAATGGTACCTAAAACCCGGGATTGGCACAAACTAAGCTTAAACATATCTGGTTAGCCAGCTAAACCAGCTTCATGGTATAGGCCCCTGAGGTAAATGTACATGACATTGTTTACAAGCTGTTTTATTGACGTCTTTCTGCCATTGAAACGCTGATTGAGCGATTACGCGACATATGATATGTTTCAGTAAGTTGTAATGTATCCTCAACCTACCTTCAGATGTTCATTCATGTTTATTCTTTAGGAAGAGATGATCGCGTTCGCTTGAACTGACTCGCCTATACAGTGATCAGTCACGTCACATTAAAGAGCGTCAAAGCGGAATTTATTGTTTGAATTTCCTGATAAAATGGATTGAATACTTAATATGTTCGTGTGGGAACTCGGATTGAAGTGTTCCGCGTGTACAACAAGCCGAGTGTTAACTGTTAAAGATTGCATTCGGTACACTTGCACCATACCGGAAGCCCTGTACCGAAGCGGTTCAGTACAAATACGTGTACCGTTACACCCCCATAGAAGAGGTATATTCAAAATAACGCTCTAAAAAAGAGAATCAGGTCATTGACCCACGGCTCTCGGAAGTCTAAAATGTGCTTTATCTGGACCTTGGTAGTCTTATAGAGGAAAAGCAGGAAGCATCATTGTCGGGAGAGGAGGAATAGTTGACCATCTCTTATAGAAGCGTGTAGAGGGCGTTCCTGTATTGATTGAATAGGGCATTATGGAGACGAGCTCTCTCTCTTGGGTCTGATCACTGGCTGCCTGTGTCTCTCTTTGCAATTCTGATTTATCATTATGGCCGCCTGGCACCTCTCATGCACACTTGAGACTTTTATCACCCAGCCTCAAATATGCAAGTGATCAGAGTTTTCTTTCAACCTTAAGTGCAATTAATATTGTTTGATTTGGTGGTGGTAGTTTTATTGCCGCCCTCCCGATCAACCTAATTTAGAGAGTAAATGTGTTCGTTGGCCTGCATTAGTGGCCCTCGTATTGACAGTTTGATATGGCTTGGTGTGATGATGTCATCACAGTACAAATCACATTGGCACTGAAGGTCTCCTACTGCATTCCACCAGCTATTTAGATATTGTTTGCATACAGTGAGGAAAATAAGTATTTGAACACCCTGCTATTTTGCAAGTTCTCCCACTTGGAGAAATCATGGAGGGGTCTGAAATTGTCATCGTAGGTGCATGTCCACTATGAGAGACATAATCGAAATCAGCTAGAATTCTGACCCTCAAAGACCTTTAAAATGTCCACCTCCACTCCATTTATTATCCTAAATTAGATGCACCTGTTTGAGGTCGCTAGCTGCATAAAGACACCTGTCCACCCCATACAATCAGTCTTAATCCAACTACTAACATGGCCAAGACCAAAGAGCTGTCCAAAGACACTAGAGACAAAATTGTACACCTCCACAAGGCTGGAAAGGGCTAAAGGGAAATTGCCAAGCAGCTTGGTGAAAAAAGGTCCACTGTTGGAGCAATTATTAGAAAATGGAAGAAGCTAAACATGACTGTCAATCTCCCTCGGACTGGGGCTCCATGCAAGTCTCAATGATCCTAAGAAAGGTGAGAAATCAGCCCAGAACTACACGGGAGGAGCTGGTCAATGACCTGAAAAGAGCTGGGACCACCGTTTCTAAGGTTACTGTTGGTAATACACTAAGACGTCATGGTTTGAAATCATGCATGACACGGAACAGATTCTAATCAGAATATGAGTCTGTTACTGCTCCATTGGGCTGTGATTATGGGGCGTGTTTCAACCGAACCAGGAAAGAAAATGCCTCTGCACTCAATTGGATAAACCTACAACCAATCAGAGCAACGGAGCGACGCATAGTTGTCAACAGAACTAAACTGCACGTACACTGGAAGAAGTAGAAGAAGAAGAAGAAGAAGAAGAAGAAGAAGAAGATGGTGTTGTAAAAAAGAATTGAAGGATGCACGGAGTACTTACCAACACTATCATCATTTCTGAGAGAAATATTAAAGGTGAATGCTTATACGAACAAGTTCTCCGTTTAGGATTAGAATGAATTCAACCCAAGCGCTCTTTCGTGATGTGGATGATGTTCATCTGTCCATCATCGTATAAAGCCCGCCCTGACAATTTGATTGGTCCGAACAGCTCTGGTTCGAACATCCAGACCGAACTTCCTGACCTCAAATGTTGTGGGCGGGGCTAAGTTCGGCTGGCATCCAGGCTAATTGCATATGCATTTGTAGGAGTTTCCGTTTCAGACGCAAACATTTATAGGAGGAGAGTATTTAAATGAATCACGCAAGGTGATTTATTAAGGTTTGTGCTCGTCAGTTTACTGGTTGCGGCAAGCAGCGAGGCGAGGGACCGTGAGAGTGGGCCACAACAGAAAAAAAGGATGATGTTAGAGGACCAGGCCTGGAATTTGACTTGTGTTTGTTTATATTTGTTTTTGTACGTAGGCGTAGGTGTTATTTTATTTTGTTGGTTTAATTTATTAAAACCTTATTGATTGTTCGCCGGTTCCCGCCTCCTTCTTCCCTGAACATACAAACTAGGTTACACTGGTGTTTGTGCCCCAAAAAAGCACGTCTTAAACCAGACGCTGCTTTTGGTGGCTATACAGCTTAATAAAATTATGCTGCATTATTTTCCTGTTTAACACTGTAAAGCTGCTTTGAAACAATCTACATTGTTAAAAGCGCTATATAAATAAACTTTACTTGACTTGACTTGATTGTGTTGGTCATTATGGAAATGATCGGTGTTCTGTAATTTGCACATCGTGCAGAACTTTTTCAATTCTGCTCTCATTGTATATTCCCCTGTTTAATAAATCTGTCCCATAGTCTCTGCAAGCGTTTCCTTCAAGAAATAAAAGTGACCAGTTAATCATGAGGCAAATAGAGTTTTTTATTTAGAGCGACTTTTGCACAGTCTCACTAGAGCGATCTGTGTTTAGGTTCCTCTGATGTCTGTCTGTAGTGTGTTTGACTTGTTTGGTCTGTCACATTTAGTGTCTTGTAGTCGATGTGAGCCGAGCCTGAAGCTCAGAGAATGTAGATGAGGCTGCTCTTTTCACTCTGTTACACAACCCCAGCTGAATAAAGAAAAGACAAAGAGACAGATGTGCGAAAGAAGAGTTTAAAAAGTCACAGAAGCAGTAGAAACGTGGATGAAGAAACAGTAGAGGTTAACAACAGAACCAAACAACAAGACAGAAAAAAGGCAGTTGAAGTGAAGTGTGGCCTATTATGAATTAGTCATCACCAGCCGAAACGCTATCTTACAACCAGCACGCTCATTAACGAAACTAATTGAGTCAGAATGCTAATTAAGGCTATCAGCAATAGGGCTCTGTGGTTTTCCTAGCGTGACGTCACGTGTTTTGGCCTGTGCTCCCTCTTTATGAAAGCTTTCAGACCCAGATCCTTCATGCAGCTCTCATAGAAAACAGTTTCACCTGTGGATTAAAAACGATTTACAAAAACATACATTAACCGTAAGTGCTCATTCGGTTTCCTTATATAGTGGTCATGACATGATTTAGAGGGTGTAGACTGAGAGAAGAGGGCTCATTAAACTGAATTAATTACACTAATTAGAACCACTGAAGAATTATTGAAAGACTAGGGATGGAGGGCTTTTGTGTGGTTGTTGTTGTTTTGGTTGCTATTGTGTTTTTCGATTCTCTTTGAGACAGCTTTTTTCAAATCACAAATGCTAACTCATAATATGCTGGATAGCTTTCATGTCATCAGAATTGTTAAAGTCACTTAAAACTATATGGAAATAGTTTCAAACTAAATTAAAGCAGAATGACCGTTGCATGCTTCCAAGTAACACACAAGTAGTGGTGTTTCCTTCCTTTTGAACAGATCGGTTGTGTGAATGATTCAATAGCCCTATTCGGACGGTAATTGTTTCTCACGTGAAAGTCCGTGAAAATACATTTGCATGCCACCTTAGCGATAAAATTGATTTATTCACGGTGGAGCAGCGAGTTTTGTGATCCTGGGAACGCTGCTCACGTGGTCAATAACATGATTGTATGCCGTAAATAAAATGTCATATTATTGGTATAATAAGAATAAATGCATATTTAATTTAATAATATCCTAATTATTATTTAATTATTTAAATCTGTTTAAAAATAGGAAGATATATAGACGCACATTATAGTTAGTATGGATTTCTGTTTTGTATTTTATCTCAAAATAAAGGATGTCATTTTATTCCACATGGAAATGAGCGGAAATAAGTTAATACAGCCACTTATTGACATGAGGTAAATAATGCTGATTGGTTATTTTAACATATATAATAGCTGCCGTAATAACGAGCGGTGATGAAATATATATTGCTCTTGTAAATACTTGCCAACATTTCAGTAATAAAATGCCGTTTCTAAATACCAAGTACGCAAACTTCTGACTTGAGTCCTTGGTAGTTCAGACTCGCCAAGTTCGACTGGAGAAGTCCGGTGATTCTGCCAATGGGATGCAACGTTCACTCAGCTCGCTCTCACTCCTTTATGTATATTTTAGGCAACAATGAACACTACTCTGCCTCTTTTCATTTTCATTCCAAAAAATATCAAACATATTATAGCCACACAAATGTGGTTCAGGCAACGCATACCTGGATTATCTTCACTGCATGTATATTTATATCAAAACGAAATATAAAACACAACCCTGCCTCTTTTCGTTTACATTTTAAAGTACTAACATTAACATTAATATGTGGTTCAGACAATAAGTTTGCATATGATTATCACTGTAATAAAATTAAATATGACATAAAACACAACCCAGTGTCTATTTGTTAAATATCAGTTTATGTGTGATCAATAATAGCCATTATAAAAGTATAAGTAAAAGGTATAAGAAGCTGTACAAGAAATAAAGCAAACAATTCAGTCAAACATACAAAGTCAGTGCTAGTCGGCTACAACGGTAACGTAAAGTTAAATAGCCTACAAATATAAAGTTATGAAACTTCACTTTGCCCTCAGCCCAAACGATTTGCCAGGGAACAAATGATAGATCCATAAGACCAAAGATCGCCTGTTAGATCTACACAAGACTAATTATATCTCATGTTTAACCACTACAGAAACATCGGCAAACGCCAGAAGGACTAGCCGAGGAAAGGCTGCTCTCGGCGGGGTTAACGACCGCTGAGCGCCGCTGATCCACTGGATCTCACAACTCCAAAAACACCAGATAAAATGTTCAAATAGGCACTCTCTGAAAAAGTCTTCAAAACTTCATTTTAACAGTAATATTTTTAAATGTTAAAAATATAACCATAGATACATATGGCAATCCCTTTTTTTGGATAGAATTATAATTTAGCCTATATTTCATCAACAACACAACTCAGGAGCTAACTACGTTAGATTAGATGCTTATAGTTCACTCGATCCGATTTCGATTCGATTTACTGTACTGTACAAACAACATATTTACACGCTACCCAGTTCGCTGTTTAGAGTTAGCTATCATTGTAAAATCATACGGTGAATAAAATATTTTCACAATGCTAAAAACAAAGTTGTGACTGCTGACGTTATGCCTAAACGTGTAAAGTTAATGTTATATGCTAGTTTACATGTAGGCTGAAGTTATAGTACTGGCGTTACGTTTTGCAGGTTCTTACTGAAAATAAAGACTAAACTTACCACTCAAGCGTCCATTTACAATCTCAAAACAATTGGTTGTTCCTCTAAATCTTCATCTTCGTCAGAAACAGGATCAAACATATAAGGCTGGATGCGTAATCTCTCTATTGTCATGACGGACAGTATAACGTAGATGTGTTTGCTGTCACTGAAGCTATTGAAATAAGCCACGCAGTGAAACAGCCAATCAGAGCAGAACTCTACAAATAAGGCAAAAACAGACCATTTCATTCTAGGGACAATTTTAGGGTTGTAAATGGACCTGTAAAACCCTTTTTTTTGCCCTTAAATAAGTCACATACCCTCTATGTAGATATCAGATAACAATTGAAAATATTGTTTCAACTCATTCTAGGGCACCTTCTAGGATCTTCACGGAACCATACACCCCGCCAAATAACCATTTAAGAACCTTTATTTTTAAGAGTGTAGTTTATATTTCCTAATATTTATTAGGTACTTTCTAATAACTACCTCCTATGGTATATGCACCCCTGGACGAGTCATTGGTTTTCGAGACAGAAGATGCTAAAAGCTGCTTTTGTTTGTTATTGGTTGTTTGGATCAGTCATTGTGAGCCAGATGAATTTGGTACTTGTTTATCTGTTGATTCTGTTTTGTGCGTCTCGTATCTGCACAAAGTAATATTACAGCTCCGCTTAGATCATCACACTGAGATTTCCAAGGAACCGCACACTGCCAAGCGCTCCCTCTTTGCATACAGATTACTCCTCCACAAAACATTCTGCGTTAGTTGCCCCGGCTCTATTAACCGAAGAAGTTGTTCATGTTTTTGTTTTTTTCAAGTGTGGCAATTACTTTTGTTTTAGCTGGAGAGTCGACTGGAGACCTGAGGTAATTAAATGCTGCCCCCTGTGGAGGGCTGTTCAGAGCCTGACCGACAGCACTGCATCTTTTGACAGAGCACCCAGTGGCCCTTGACTTCAATCTGAGAGCTGCCAGATCACTGTCATTATCACTGGGGAGAGCGCTCTCCATCCTTCACTCGTCCGTCAAGCGGACCCTCCAGATGTATGGTAATCCAGGGGCTCATGGCGTCGACAAAAGGCTCTCCTCCAGAGTGTTTTGTTGAGCTAAAAAAACAAACTTGATGAATTTAGGAAAGGAACACTTTGGTCTTTATTCAGATTCACATTCATCTAGCCTGACTATCTGAATAGAAGTACACAACTTTTTGGAAAATAATCATTTTAAGACTGTTTAGCTTGAAAAACTATGTAGATGGTCAAGTAAAATCCTAACTATGAGACCATTCAGTTTTATGAATGCACAAGCATTTAGAGGTAATCATAAAATGGCTAGCGTCCATCTATGGGCCCTATCATATACCCGGAGCAATGTGACCCCAGGTGCGGCACAAGTGTTTTTAGTTAGTTTCAACCCGACGCAGTTATCATTTGCACATCCAGCGCCAAATTGTTTAAATAGCAAATGCACTGGTGCCCATCTGTTCGCCCATGAGCGTCTGGTCTGAAAACCAGGCGTGTTCAGGAGCATTGTTGGAGTGTTGCTATTTTGAGGAACTGAAAACAACTGTGCCATTGACCAAAAAAAACCTGGTCTAAAGCAGTATTTTTTTGTGTTATTTAAAGGGCGCGTTAGTAATATGCACCTATAGGTGGATACACCTTCACACATACAGTACACTCTGCTTATTACACACATAGGGACACGAAAAAGCAAAAAAAAACATTTTTAAATATAAAAAATAAAAGGATTCCTCTCTGGAGAAGCATTCAGTCTTTACACTTGCATGTAAATAGCGAATCCGCCATGACGCAAGCACAACTGGGAGATGAGACTCTGATTGGTTTATTGCACGCTAAGCCCAAAACACACCCATGACTCATTAAGACGATAGGTACAACCCTTTTGGACCATGCGCCTGGCCGCCAACTGTTTTTTCTATCGTTAAACTAGCAAAAGTGGATTCGGACACGCCCTAAGTGCACCTGCGCCATGCGCTTCAGACCATAGGGCCCTCAGTCTTCCAGGAAATTATTAATTAGGTGAATGTTGTTACCTAATCAATATTTATGAGCTAAGCTGATATGGTTTATACTATTTCCTTTTCAAATCACTTTTGTGCCTCTGATGACTTATATGTGATGCAAGCAAACTAGTTTTAGAAGTAGAGAATTAGAATTCTTGAGAACAATTTTTATATAATAATAATAATCTTTATTTTATATAGCACCTTTAAAAAGAGAATCTCAAATCGCTTTACAAGCATAGACAGATAAAAAGCACAAGATACATGTAACACAGACAAAAAATAAAAAGAATTAAAGCTGCAAGCAGCGATGAAAGGGCCCAAGTTACAACACCTTCCTGTTTAATGGCGAAACATTGAACTTTGTGAGGCCGCCACAGACACGCCCTTCAGGGAACATTCAAGATCTTCGCAATTTAACATTGCTAAGGCCTTTAGATTAGACTGTGCAAATATGATGTTGATCTGATTAAATCTATAGGAGGAGTTTGTTAAAGTACGACATCTGTAAATGGCAAAAACTGCAAACATTTTGCAGAGAAAATTCAAAATATCTAATCCTGTTGGATTTTTAGAATTTGCACCCAGGGTCTTTTTTGTAGGTATTGGGCTGTTACTTGTGTCTACCGAATTTCATACTCATACGTGAAACATAGCTTGAATGACGCTTAATTGAAATTTTGTAGGTGGCGCTAGTGATGTATGTCTCGAGACCGGTCTTGGTCTCGAGACCGGTCTCGAGACAACTTTTACGTGGTCTCGGTCTTGTCACGGCCTTGACGGTCTTGGTCTTGTCTTGGTCTCGGACCTCTCGGTCTTGTCTAAGTCTCGCTGTCTCAGAACGATTTAGCAATACAATATCCACGACAATATTTTTTTTTTTTTACGACAACACAACGTTCAATAATGCACCATTAATATTATTTCGCGTCTCTCATTTTTTCCAGGCGCCGTGAGGTGAAAAAATCACCCAAACACTACGTGTGTTTTTTTCTACTCCGTTAATAAATCTTGTAACGTCGTTAGCAGAGCAACATCAATCGTTTTTCGGTGGTGGAAATCCATTAGCTACTAAAAAATGTATTTGCCATTGAGGAGCGCAGTGCATGGTTGCATAGCAACGACAGACGCCACAGGAAAATCAGACCGAATTTTACTATAATAAAAGATAGGCTAACGTGCATTGTAAATGTCAGTAATGTATATTTTTTATAAAAAATATTTAAAGGCTGAAATATGTGAGGTTTATTTTTTTATAAAACCTTTTGTCAACTTTATTTGAACTTGTGTATGTTAGATAACATGTTGCAAGACACTCCTTTACAATCTGGCCATCATTTTTAATGTTATTAATTTAATGTTTATGTAAATAAAAAGTGCATATTGATGCTAATTGAATTTGTTATTTGCTGGTTTGCGACATAAAACTTAATTCAGGATTCTGTGATATATACTGTAATAATACTGTATCCTAAATTGGGGATAATTAACCTATTTCATATGCTGAAGTAAATTTTCCCCCTCCGGTCTCGACTTGGTCTCGGTCTTGATCTCGACTTGGTCTTCGTCTTGAGTTGGTCTGTCTTGGTCTTGGTCTTGGTCTTGGTCTTGTCTTGGTCTCGATACCCTCTGGTCTTGGTAGTGTCTTGGTCTCGGTTTAGGCGGTCTTGACTACAAGTCTATGTGGCGCTATCGATCCATTTTTCCACGCCTAATTCTGAATTCTGACGCGTGTGCAATGAGTTTTCGAGCATGTTTAGGCCCTCAAAAATGCGATTCATTTGGGAGAAGAATAATAATAGGCTGAGCAAATACAATAGGGTCCTCACACCATCGGTGCTCGGGCCCTAAAAATCACATAAAAGCCATTCTGAAAAGATGTGTTTTAAGAGCAGTTTTAAAAACATTAAGAGAATCTGCCTGTCTGATCACCATCGGAAGAGAATTCCAAAGTTTAGGTGCACAAGTGGAGAAGGCCCGGTCACCCATAGAGCGTAGACGAGTAGAAGGAACAACTAAAAGACCCAAATCAGAGGAGCGGAGATCTCGTCTAGGTGTGTAAACAGTTAAAAGTTTGGATAAGTAATGAGGCGCCAAGCCATGAAGGGCCTTGTAAGTCAGCATGAGAATTTTAAAATCAATCCGAAACCTGACAGGAAGCCAGTGCAGTGACTCTAAAACTGGAGTGATGTGTTCGCTAGTCCCGGTCCTTGTGAGAATTCTAGCAGCCAGATTTTGCACTGACTGTAATTTATTTAAGGTAGTTTTAGAGAACCCAGCCAGAAGAGCATTGCAATAATCAATGCGGGAAAATACAAAAGTATTAATCAACTTTTCCGCAACAGAAACAGATAACATGGGGCGTAGTTTTGCAATGTTTCTGAGGTGAAAAAAATAATTGTATGACTGTATTTTGGACATGTGGTTCAAATTATAAATTGTTGTCAAATATCACCCCCAAATGTTTTTATTTAGCTTGAGACCGTCAATTTTTAGAGCAACATGACTGGATTTATTGATTTGGTGGGGTGAACCAATAAGCATTACCTCTGTTTTATCACTATTGAGACACAGAAAATGTTGTGACATCCACATTTTTACCTCAGATATGCAGGTTTCCAGAAAGCTTGTGGCTGCATTATCATCCGGTTTTGTGTGGATGTAGATCTGAGTGTCATCTGCGTAAAAATGGAACTTAAGGCCGAGGGATCGTAAAAGCTGGCCAAGAGGATAGACGTACATGCTAAAAAGAAGGGGGCTCAAAATTGAACCCTGTGGGATGCCAAATTTAACTAAACCAACTTTAGACTGACATCCATCAAGGGATATAAACTGGCGGCGATCTGAGAGATAAGACTTGAACCAGTTTAATACAGTGTCCGTAACCCCAAAGATGGTTTTCAGGAGTGAGTAACAGAGAGTGATCCACAGTGTCGAACTAAGATCGAGAAGGATCAATATTGAAAGACAGCCAGAATCCGCAGCAATCAGTAAGTCATTAGTAACCTTAACTAACACCGTTTCAGTGCTGTGGAGTTTGCGGAAACCAGATTGTAGGGGTTCAAAGAGATTGTTCGCAGTGAGATGGGTGTGCAGTTGGGACACAACTACAACCTCAAGAATTTTAGCGAGAAATGGAAGATTAGAAATGGGACGAAAATTGTTAATAAATACGTTTTTGTCAACTAGATATTCACCAATTTATTAATGGATCAATAGCTACTGTATGTTTCCATCCACCTATTTTTATGCAAATGTTGGGATATCACAGAGAATAAGTGCATAAATTCTAAAAATGGGTAGAAAAATGGGTTCGGTTGAGTTCAACATGCGCATAAACGTCGATAGAAACACATTTACCAAGTAAATTCCTTGATGCGCATGAAAAAAGTGATGTGACTGCACGATTGGGATCTATTATGTTGCACAGGATCTGAAATTTTTATTTCTTTCTTTATGAAATGCCAGAGCAAAATATGTCATCAAAGTGGTTTGGTATAATTACCTGCTTTACTACTGTTTGTTGATTTTTCTTTGATGCTAGAATATGAATTAAAGGACTTTTCACAAAAGGTTTTGCTGTACTTTAACGTGCTTGTATACTGTCATGGTAAACTCTCCAAGATGCTGCATCTCTTGTAAAGCACCTCTGGGATATCAAAGAAGCACAAGATGACTAGTCATTCAGACAACCAAATCGATTATGAATGTAAGTAGTTTTGCACATATATAGTTGGATGACACCTAATCAAACACGTCCTGATTCTCATCTGTTCATTGGTACGCTAAAATGGTTGTGTCAGATAAAGGAAACATCTCAAATTCTTCTGGGAGACCTACAGGAACAAGCGCTGAAGTAGACTCTGATAAAGACAGAAATTCACCCTTCATGTCTTTCTATTCCTCCTGAAGCAGTTTGCTCACTCACACATGCTAAACAGCCCGAGGAGGCCAGAGAGAGAAAGAGATGAAGTGAGTGAGGGAGAGTTGACAGGGTGTGTAAGAGATGAGCTGTGACAGATGTCTGTCAAATGACACTTCTACAGACACCGAAGGCAACAGAGCAAAGGAGCGCAGGGTTGAGTTTGTCTGTGGGGAGTTATAGTCTAGCGCCTCCTAGTGGAGGCGCACGTAGGGGTCCAGTACTGAAGGGTTTGCGATTTTTTTTGCCTTGAAAGTGTCTGGATGTCAGAAATCATAAAGTCAGAGGTGCCAAACTTGGTGGAATGATCCCAAATCTCACCCACCACTTAGGTAATCGAAATGACATCCGTCTGCTTTAAGACTTTTAGACCGAGCAGAAACATGTGCCAGCCTGTTGCATCAGCAGTCTGAACTGAACGAAGGCTTAAGTCGGAAACGCTAATTCTACATGGCTAGCGCCCACTTACCGGACTTCCGCAAATCGGTTGTGACTACTGGGGGAACGTCAGTGCTTGAAGTGGAAAAAATAAAGTGGCGGTACTCACCAAAGGGGGCGGGGCTTTGTTGGGGGGTCGTGGTTATGGGGGGTCAAGAAGGTCCATATTTTAACGCTCTTTCTAACTTGTACTCAGCCTTAAAACTAACATATAGTAATTGTTTAACTATAGCTCCTGGGACCCAGGAATAGACTTTTGTCCACCGTAGTGGACATTTATTTTAGTGAAATTCTCTGACATCATACATGTCACAGTTTTAAGTCTGGATGTCCTGTAAAGAGCACATTCGGGGATTTGCTGAGATACCAAATGTTTGGAGGTTTCACCAGGACACCAGAACTTCTTGGTTTTTAAAAATGGCTGACATTAATGTTTAGCACTCTTATGGAAAGTTGATAATATTTTTTAATTAGGGGTTCAAGCATGAAATGCTGAAACCCTATTGTAATTGTAAGGATTCGTAAAACGCATCGTGCAGGCCAAACCGTAAGGCCTAGAGACATGAAACCGGGCCAGATGGTAGGCCTCAATTTGGGGACAACCTATCAGAGTATGACCCCGAATGGCCCATAGGTGGCGCTACAGCAACCAAAAGTTCAAAATTGCTCATAACTCTTAGACTGTTTTTCCCAGGATTAAGTGTCTTATATTGTTGGAATCCTTGGCTCAAGTCAGACAAAATGGCTATCCGATTTTGATTTAGGCGGGGAAAATTTTCAGCTATGTCGAATTTTGTCCAAAACCTACTTTTGCGAACTAGTCCCTGGTTTTTCGTCCGATCGGAACCAAACCAGTCTAGGACAATTCTCTGGACTCTGTAGATCAATAATTATTGTAAGAATGTTGAACTTTTGCATTTGGATGGCTATAACAGGGTCATTTAGAAAAGAGGCGTGGCAAAATACACTCAAAAGCCTATAAATTCTAAGGGAAAACTCAAAACTTCACGAAAATTGGTGGGCATGTGTGACATTAGATCCTTAACAAGCATGCAAAGCTTTATAGAGATCAGACCATAGGTGGCGCTATAACTGTTAAAAACCATATGTTTCCTATGGTAAATTGCCTATATTGCCTGTAATTTGAGTTTTCCATCTATTTTTTCAGTGTTTAAAATCTTGCTAAATAAAAATTAATGTCTTTTCATGCTTGTGTGCTTAAAGGCCTTAAAGGCTTGAACCCCGCTAAATGCTGCTTGCAGCTTTAATTATAATTTAAATCTGATTAATTTTCAAAAAAAAAAAATTGTATTGTTATAAATCAACATCTCAGGGAAATGTTATGGGGTTTCTAATCAAAATATGACTTTCTGTTACAAAACAGGGCATTGATTTCATAAATGTGAATAGGGAAAGAAATTTCATATCAATATTCCTATGAAATATTAGATATTATAATGAAAATGTTGCCAGTTATTACTCCCATTATTACACTTCTTTTTTCATTACATGTTGCACCAAGAACACGTTAATATAGATACATTGTATTGAAGGGAAAATCCAAGTATGGCCATTTTACCCTCATATTTCATTAAAGGTGCCCTAGAATGATTTGAAACAACATTTTAAATTGTTCTCTGGTATCTACATAGAGGGTATATGGCTTATTTAAGGTCAATAATTGTCCAGATATGGTTTTACAGGTCCATTTACAACTCTAGAAATCATCCCCAGGATGAAATGGTCTGTTTTTGCCTTATTTGGAAGGGTCATGAATATTAATACAGAGTTCTGCTCTGATTGGCTGTTTCACTGCGGCTCAATGATAGCAGACACAACTTTACTGACCGTCTTGACGATGGAGAGATTAGGCATTCAACCTTATATATATATCAATCAGTATATAATCATACTTCAGTTGTCAAAAATATAAATAAATAAATATCAAATTACTATCGTTTCGACTTAAATGGTGGAGGTGTTGACTAGCAGGAGGTGTTAGCTAGAAGGATCGAGTGAGCTATGTGTAAGCAACTAAACTAACATAGTATGTTACGTATCTATGGTTGCATTTACTAATTTATGACAACACTGGCATGAAATAATATTAACCTTTGTCATTAGACATACTATTTAGTTATGTAAGCCACTTGGATTATCTTATTCTTACCGTATAGCATCTTGCGTTGGATATAGACAACAACAGGAATATTATCGTTAATGTTGTCTCTCTCTAAGAAACTTTCGATTTAATCAGAAATGGTTTAGACAGTCAAGAAGTGGATAAAATCACTTACTGCTTGCAGGTATATGGTTGGAATTGCCCCTTTCTTCAGTGTCGGACGCGGAGCAAAGCCTGCTTGATATTGTCCCAGGTTTGAAAAACTTTCACGTGGTGAAATGGGCCGAGCAAACTAACAACTCTGAATTAAATTGTTGCGATATCCGATTATAAATAAACATCAGCCATGCCTGTTGACATGTTTTATCTGTGGGAAGAGTATGAAACGTCTTCACATCCCCTGCACAGCCTGGAACATAACATTTGTTTCTGTGATCTGCCGTGTTCGCTATCCTCGCGTGATGCTTGTTTACCTGCAGAGATGATGCGGCTGCGCAGTTTCGCCAGATAGTGAACATGTGCTTGCTTATGAAAATGTTGGGGGGGGCGTACATATTAATGATCCCGTGTATTGCATCACTGCTGGCGTTATGTTGAGATTTGCCTATTTTTCCGTGGTGTTTTTCACAAACGAGATTTACATGTGAAGGAGGAGGCAATGGTGTTTGAGACTCACTGTATGTGATTTACATGTACTGAACTCCTGTTATTCAACTATGGCAAGGTTCATTCGATTTTTCATTCTAGGGCACCTTTAAGTAAAATGGTATATCAATGCATTTCGTTATATCTTTCTTAACATAGTTCAGATTCATTTTTAAACAAAATCCTGAAACCTAAAAATGTATTGGTGAATTAAAAATAAATACCATTGTTTTTGCCTATACATGCAAATTTCATGTCATTTTATTTTTTGAACAACTGAGTCCTGGTGTCAACTACAAAGGACATATCATAACATATGAATAAAATATAATTTTTCTAAAAAAAATAAAAAAAAATCCCCATTTGTATCGTGTGCTCTAAACAATGTAATGACATGAATAATACTAAATTCAAAACACTTTTTTTTTTCTGGGTCCCATTTACAAAGCAAGACCATTGACAGGCAATGTTCACTTTCTCTTTTTTAATCTTTAGAATTTGTTATGAAATATAGCAAAACAGTTACTATAGCTACAACATGCCACAGGTGTAATATACGTCCTTAAATCTATTCCCTTAACTGATCATCTATTATAGATTCTACAACTAGTCAAAATTTACCACAATAAATACAACAGAACGTGATCAATTCTTGTAAATGTGGTCATGATGAGTTTAAAAAGCTTGCAGGATGATGTTTGCCCCTCCTTTCATCAGTCATTTTAGTGGCTGCTTTAGATCATGTTGGACTCTCTCCGTAGTGTTTTACTACATTCTCAATAGAATTCAAATGGGTCGCACATAATCTGTGCGTAAAATGTAATGTAAAAAAATGTAATGTAAAAAAAATCATGTTGGGGCTGTCAAAAGTTAACAGCTGTTTTGCTGCTTAACATTTTATGGAAACCATGATACGATTCAAAAGCTTGGGGTTGGTATGATTTTTGCTGGTATTGAAAATTATATTTTTATTCGGCAAGGATGCATTAAATTGATCAAAATACTACAAATTTCAAATAAATATTGTTCAATTAACAGTCTATTCATCAAAGAATCTAAAATAAAATAAAAATGTCCTCACAAAAAGGTTTCTATAAAAATATTAAGCAGAAAAAAAAATCTGTTTTCAACTGACAATAATAAAGAACCATTAATAATAAATGATCACCAATAATTGATAATAACTGAGAATAAAAGCATTATATCAGAATGATTTCTTAAGGAAGTAATGGCTGCTGAAAATATTCATCTTTTCCATCGCAGGAATAAATCATATTTTAAATATATTCAAGTAGAAAACAGTTATTTTAAACTATAAAAATATTTTACTGTATCTTTTTACAGTAAAATCTTTTAACAAGGATAAATACATCATTGAAGAGCATAAGAGACTTCTTTCAAAAACATGAATGATTTATTTGGGCTTTTTATCTTGTATATCAGCATAAGTAAATGTAAATCTAATGATAATAGTAGCATACAATTTATATTTTTGTCCTTATAACATTGTCCATTAAATGTTTGCTCGCTGTGTGTTTTATATCCATACAAATATATAGCTGTCTATATCAAATGGATTAAAAATGTCCAAACATTGTAATTAGTCAAATGTTTTGGCAAATATGAGACCATGAATGATTTCGATGTGTCCCAGATTAAGTATTGCAGGCCAAACAGCTAAACTAACCCTAATAGTTGCCATTTGCAGCCATATTAACTTTTATAACTCCACCTGCAAAACCAGGATCCAGATGTTGTACTTCTTCAAGATTCACGCTCATATGTTTCCCAATGGTCCCTCCTTTTCTGATGGCTCAGGTCTTGTTTTTTTTTTTGTTTTCAAGACAGATGAAGGCAGCAACAGCTTTGCACAATGTCTACCTACACTCCCATGAATACACATGAGGGAAGCCATTGGCGTTTCGCTGCAAAATGCTGCACTCATTTTCTCAGAGTCATCTTGATGAATGATTTATGATTTACAAGGCCTGCCATTTAGTAATTGTTCTCTAATAAGACCGCTGAATGGCATGATTAAGTGCAGCCCTGCTGCGTTCAGGCCGGCTGTTTTAACTGTAAATCTGCGTTTAGTATGCCAGTCACATTCAGAAAGGCGTAGGATCTTCAATCAGGCGGGCATCAGCCTCCATGCAGCATTTATCCTGATAACACTTATATTGCTGTCTGAGATCACACACACTTACTCACGCTTTAGCGTGGCTAAAGGCCCTTTATTTCCTCATGAATAAGTCAGGCGCCACAAAAATCGACTCCTCACGCATTTCGTCTATTAATCTTTAACCCGTGTCTTTTTCAGTGTGTCGAAATCCGAGATGACAGTCACACAGAGGTCTCCGTCACTGTTCTGAACAAATGCTATTATAACATTTAAATTACCCAAATAAATAATGGCAGAATAATATTCCAACTGGCTCCCAGAGATCGAAGAGCGATAAGGCGTCGTGTCAAACGGTCACAGTGATCTAAATGTATTTTGATAGAATCAGAACGCCCATCATTCTCAAAGCTGTACACACTCCCTGCCCATTGCATGTTTGTTTAATATGTCGGATTATTTGACCAATAAGAGTCTAACGCGCTCAGCTCTGCTTGAAGAGACAATTCTGTAAATTATTTAATCACTCAATGTCGTTCCAAGCGACACAAAAGATGTTAGGCAGAAGGTTCAAGATGTACTTTTTCATCCAATAAAAATGAATTCTGCCAAGGCCTGGTTTCACAGGCAGGGCTTAGTTTAAGCCAGGATTAGGACTTAGTTCAATCAGGGCATTTATGTAGCTTTTATAAACGTGCCTTGGAAAAAAGCATACTGCTGAGCATCTTGAGACAAAACAATGGCACTGACATATTTAAGATATGCCGGTCCAAGTGGCTTTTAGTTAAGACAGCTCAAGCATGCATTAAGTCTGGGACTTAGCCTGTGAGACCGGGGCTAAGTCTTCTAAAGTCATAAAGTATGATATATTTGTTGTCCAGACCAAAATTGCAGTTGAACTGAAAATTCTCCTGACCACCACAGCTATCTGTAATAACCCTGGTTCATATTCAAAAACGGCAGTTGTGAACACAGAATTGATGTCGAATCTGGCATTATGTCATATTAATAAACACAAACAGGAATGCGATTTGAGATAAGAAGATTCAGTGAATAATGACTTGTACATTTCATTAAATGGTTTCAGAAGGCCTTTCAAAGCGCACACATTGTTGGACTAATTTTAGGGTGCTTTTTTTCTTTTCTTTTGTAGTCATTAAAGGGTTAGTTCACCCAAAAATAAAAATAACGCAATTTATTACTCACCCTCATGCCGTTCCACGCCCGTAAGACCTTCGTTCATCTTCGGAAAACAAATGAAGATATTTTTGTTGAAATCTGAAGGCTCAGTGAGGCCTGAATAGCCAGCAATGACATCTCCTCTCTCAAGATCCATTAATGTACTAAAAACATATTTAAATCAGTTCATGTGAGTACAGTGGTTCAATATTAATATTATAAAGCGACGAGAATATTTTTGGTGCGCCAAAAAAACGACTTACATAGTGATGGCCGATTTCAAAACACTGCTTCATGAAGCTTGGAGCCATCGTATTTCAACAAAAATATCTTAATTTGTGTTCCGAAGATAAAAGGAGGTCTTACAGGTGTGGAATGGCATGAGGGTGAGTAATAAATGACATTATTTTCATTTTTGGGTGAACTAACCCTTTAACCCCCGGTTTCACAGACAAGGCTTAAGCTAGTCCCAGACTAAAATGCATGTTTGAGCTGTTTTAACTGAAAACAACTTGCACTGATATGTCTTAAAATATGTCAGGGGCGCCGCTAGTAGTTTTGGGCCCTATGAAAGAATATGAGGTTGGGCCCCCTACCGCACCAAACATACAAGCCAACCTAGCTATCCAAAATCTTAGTCTGCAATTTAATAATACTGATTAAGCTCCGCTCTCAACCCCTTTGTGACATGCTAGTTCAAAAATATGTGAAATAAGTAGGGCTGCCCCCGACTAAAGTTTTTTCTACTGGACTGGTAGTTGTTCATTTAAGCCATTAGTCGACTAAGCACTTTTATTAATTAAATTACATAAAATTATATAATTCTAAACCATAATGAGCATTCACATAATATATTAGAGTAGAGTAGAGATGGTGGTCCAGTGGGTTAAACCACTTAACTGATATGCAGAAGGTTGCTGGTTCAATCCCAGTGGTCACCATCAGTGTGTCTTTGAGCAAGGCACTTTACTCTACGTTGCTCCAGGGGGATTTTCCCTGTAATTAGTGCACTGTAAGTCGCTTTGGATAAAAGCGTCTGCCAAATACATAAATGTAAATGTAAATGTAAATGTATATTAGTCTATTCCACACTCAAGTGCACGCACAAAGCTTGCCACAAAGAACCGGCAAAAGTAATACCATATCACCCTGTAGCCCAAGACTGGTTTCCCGCTGAAGCTAAGCAGGGCTGAGCCTGGTCAGTACCTGGATGGGAGACCAACTGGGAAAACTAGGTTGCTGCTGGTAGAGGTGTTAGTGAGGCCAGCAGGGGGCGTTCACCCTGTGGTCTATGTGGGTCCTAACACCCCAGTATAGTGATGGGGACACTGTATTGTAACAAGCACCGTCCTTCGGATGAGACGTTAAACCGAGGTCCTGACTCTCTGTGGTCATTAAAAATCCCAGGATGTCCTTCGATAAAGAGTAGGGGTGTAACCCCGGCATTCTGGCCAAATTTGCCCATTGGCCCCTGTCTATCATGGCCTCCTAATCATCCCCATATATATATATATACGATTGGCTTCATCACTCGGTCTCCTCTCCACCAATCAGCTGGTGTGTGGTGGGCGTTCTGGCGCAATATGGCTGCCGTCGCATCATCCAGGTGGTGCTGCACATTGGTGGTGGATGAGGAGATTCCCCCCTTCTATGTAAAGCGTTTTTAGTGCCTAGAAAAGCACTATATAAATGTAACAAATTATTATTATAACTATTATTATTATAATAATTATGAATGTCAAAAATAGCAAGGAGACATTTTAACTATTTATTAATAAATTCGTATTTTCGTGTCAGTGTTGGCTGCAAAGATGAAGTTGCCGACTCGCCATCTCCGCACATGTCACATGTTTAAAAGTATACATTTCAAGCGGGATTTTAGCGGTGAGTGGTTCATGAGTGGAGCATTTTGCCAGAAATGCAGAAATAAGCCATAATTTAGTCATTTGTAACTCTTTGGTAGATTATACATTTATAATTTCTATTCCATTACTACTAGTACTGTTACTACTAATAAAGCCGATCTCTGGGGGCCCTAAAAGTGTGTTGGCCCTTAGAATCATCCTAACTCCCCTCCCCCCCTTAGCGCCCCCGAGGCCATTGTTTTGTTTATTTTCTTAAGCACGTTTATAAGCGCTTCTTAAATGTCCTAATTGAACTAAAGCCTAATCCTGGCTTAATCTAAGCCCTGTCTGTGAAACCGGGCCTTAAAGTACTTTTATGGGATCATTTTTGAGGCCTGACTGATCGCCATTCATTTTAATTGTATAGAAAAAGAGCAGCTTGAACATTCTTCAAAATATCTTGTTTTCAGTGAAAGAACGGTGCGTAAATTATATCATGTTTCCTTAAACACTTTCTGAAATGCATTCTGTAGATTTTCTTTCCCAAACCGGTGCAGAAAATAACTCCGTCTGGGCCTGTACGTGACTGTTATTTCCAAAGGTTTCCTGGAGTGATGGAGTCTGCGTTATAGCCAGGGGCGTTGAGCTCGGTGATGAAATTTGGGGTTGTTGTCTGTGTTTCTCTTATCGTCGACGCAGCCCGAATTTAAAACTCCAGAGGGGAGGGAGGTCAGGTAAGCTTTTGGATTGTGGGATATGGTGCTTAGGTGGTCAGCATTCCATTTAATCACGGGCGAACCCTCTGTCCAGCCGGCCCGATGATAAACGTGCAGAACGGCTGCTACGAGAGCGAGAAAAAGGCTCTCACTGAGGCCTTTGTCCGCCTGCGCTGATAAGAGAAGCACAAAGTAAATTAACACATGTGATGGGGGGCACAGAAGCCAACACACACCGCTGTGGGTATCAGAGATAAGATGTGGCATTGATGAATTGAATTTTATTTCCCATCAGCCTTTGCAGTCGGTGCAATAGAAAGCGCATTCCAAAATATTACCTGATGCAAAGATAGCCGAAAAGAGAGAATGGGAAGAAAAAAAACACACGAACGATGGGAATGAGCATAGGTTTCCTCAAGTACGGGCATGTCTACTGTTACAGTGCTTTCACTGTCAGCGTTTCTTTTCATTTCCTTTTTTTTATTGAAAATTGACCTGACAAAGCAGCTATCGTCCTTTTTTTCCACCTCTCTTTGTGGGCTTTTCAGGCCTGCAATAACCAACAACTCGCTGCTAAATGTCTAAAGCGTTATCAGTGCGACACAGAATATGCAGACACGGGAACTTCGGTTTTAATGAATGGTCCGAAAGTAAAAAGTCTAACAAACTAAATTACAACAAGACATTTTAGCTGAGATAACACATATCCTCATAACAGTGGCCTGCTAACCTTTTGAAAGCAGCATCTGGGTGTCTTCTGTGGCGGGGTTGTGCCTTGAAAAATCATCGTTATGGTGCTGACACCTCCTAATGTCTAAATACCAGCTGCTGCACTGGGGGAAACACAAATATAATGGAACAACGTGTCCCAACAGGCAACTTGTCATCTCGGATTTTGTATTAATTCGTAAATATTTTACAACATGTTGCTTTGCGTTCGCCTAAGCCACCTGGGGCGAATCACGAGGTCGCCACGTTTGTGTAACATGCGTTCTGCTGGGCTGATGGCCTGGTCTTGTATCTGCAAAAGGCACTAATAATCATCGCTTGAGTTTGCTGTTGTGGATGATTATTTGATGGCGTCGCACACTGAATGGGCAGCTGGTGGCTGGAATTTTCTCGAAAGCCTGAATTGAGCAACTGAGTTTCGTAAAGGAATACAAAAAAAACTATATAGAAAACCATAAGACTTGCGTTCATCTTTGGAACGTAAATGAAGATATTTTTGATGAAATCTTCTGTACTCTCCATTGACAGCTACGCAAGTACTAATTTGACGCTTCAAAAAGTTCATAAAGAGATCGTAAAACGAATCCATATGAATTGAGCGGTTTAGTTGAACTTTTCTGAAGAGACATGATTGTTTTATTTGATGAACAGATTAAATTTAGGCTTTTATTCACGTATTAACATTCATCAACTCACACATCAGTTGTGGTAAACGAAAGCTCAAGCATGTTCGCTTGACGTGCGAGAACCAATGATTCTCGTGTTACGCATCACGTTTGAGCTTCAGTGAGAACCAATGAGGTTCATTCTCGTGTTACGCATCACGTTTGAGCTTCAGCGAGAACCAATGAGGTTCATTCTCGTGTTACGCATCACGTTTGAGCTTCAGCGAGAACCAATGAGGTTCATTCTCGTGTTACGCATCACGTTTGAGCTTCCGCAAGAACCAATGAGGTTAATTCTCGTGTTACGCAGCACGTTTGAGCTTCACAAGAACCAATGAGGTTCATTCTCGTGTTACGCAGCACGTTTGAGCATCAGCAGGAACCAATGAGGTTCATTCTCGTGTTACGCAGCACGTTTCAGCTTCAGCGAGAACCAATGAGGTTCATTCTCGTGTTACGCAGCACGTTTGAGCTTCCGCAAGAACCAATGAGGTTCATTCACCTGTTACGCATCACGTTTGAGCTTCAGCGAGAACCAATGAGGTTAATTCTTGTGTTACGCATCACGTTTGAGCTTCAGCAAGAACCAATGAGGTTCATTCACCTGTTACGCATCACGTTTGAGCTTCAGCAAGAACCAATGAGGTTCATTCACCTGTTACGCATCACGTTTGAGCTTCAGCGAGAACCAATGAGGTTAATTCTTGTGTTACGCATCACGTTTGAGCTTCCGCAAGAACCAATGAGGTTCATTCTCGTGATAGGCAGCACGTTTGAGCTTCAGAGAGAACCAATGAGGTTCATTCTCGTGTTACGCATCACGTTTGAGCTTCCGCAAGAACCAATGAGGTTCATTCTCCTGTTACGCATCACGTTTGAGCTCTACAAGTACCAATGAGGTTCATTCTCCTGTTACGCAGCACGTTTGAGCTTCAGCGAGAACCAATGAGGTTCATTCTCGTGTTGCGCATCACGTTTGAGCTTCAGCAAGAACCAATGAGGTTCATTCTCCTGTTACGCATCACGTTTGAGCTTCAGTGAGAACCAATGAGGTTCATTCTCGTGTTACGCATCACGTTTGAGCTTCAGCGAGAACCAATGAGGTTCATTCTCGTGTTACGCAGCACGTTTGAGCTTCAGCAAGGACCAATGAGGTTTGTTCTTGCACGTCAAAGCACATATGGTTGAGCTTCTGTTTATGTTTGCTGATCGATGTTTATTTGTGAATAAAAGCCTAAATTTAATCTTTTCATAATATAAATCCGTCGAGTCTCTTCAGTAAATTGGATTAAACCGCCCAAATACACATATACACATACGTTTTAAGATGGAGACTGTCAATGGAGGGACATAAATCTCTCAGATTTCAGTAAAATTTGGGTTTCACTTTATTCTGATGGTCCAATTAACACATTCTGTTAACTATAAGTAACGTTGCACCTACATCTACCAACTCTCATTAGAGTGTTAGCTGATATTAAGCAGACAGTCTTCTAATACTCTAATGAGAGCTAGTTGACATGTACTTGCAAAGTTACTTATAGTCAACAGAAGGTACCATCAAAAACACATTTCTTAATTTGTGTTCCGAATATGAACAAAAGCCTTATTAGTTATTAGTAAATAATGAAGGCATTTTAATTTTTGGGTGAACTTTAAATGGTAATATTAAGAAATGATTAGCTTTTATTTTATTTTATATTTCCACTTGCATTTTATTTAAAGTTTTTCTTCATTATTTTATTTTAGCCTGATTTAAATTAACGAAAATACACAAAAAAAATACACAACATACTTTATATTGTGTGTATTTGTTGTTGCTTTGTTTGGGTTTTTTTTTTTTTTTCAGAGTGGAAAACACTGGGTCAAACCGTTATATGCTATTTTTGACAAATGCAAATAAACTGATAAAGATGTAAGTAAATATGGAGAAACCAAGAAGAAATGGGGTCAGGCCGTATCATTATTTCCTCTCACTCTGGTGTTCTTCAGGGAGCATCTTAATTGTGTCTTCAAACAGGCTCTTCGTATGCACTAGGTTCAGGGCCACTTTTGACGTCAGAGACCAAAATGGGAGAAGATGCCTATTTAGGGACACAAAAATTGTAAACTGTTGGAGTATTGGAGTGTGTAAGGGATATAAATCATAAATAACAATATACACACATCTATACAAATGTAAGGGTTACAGTTTCGCTTGAGCCTGGAAGGCTCTTCCTTGTTTAACCAGGGTGAGATAACACACAGACTCTAAGCAGTACACGGCTATATATGAAAAGAGGAATCCATTTCACAGCACACACTCTCAGGGAAAACATTGTAAGCATTATTCAAGTGGAAAGCGATTTTCCACTTCAACAATGTTAATGCACTTTAATGACATGTCATAAATTCCCGATGTTGTTCGTTCACACAAGGCCCAAAGTAATGACTTAAAAACAAATTAGCACTGAAACCTCAACACAAACCATATATATTTTCTGACATTAAGTGAGTATATATTACATTTTTCCAGCGTCCCAACTCCACAAAGCTGGATTCGTGCCATAAATTAGTTATTTTCTGCAGTAATGCATTATGGCATGCACTTTCCGTCTCTGTCACTGAACAGCGCCTTATAAAATATTTTTAGATAACGGATTCATGCCATGCCATTTTTTTCAATCTTTGTATTTTTATTGCCCTTCCAAGAAAAGGGGCACATCCAATTCCTGACATAATGTTATATTTTCCTCTCTGCCTCCTCTGACACTGAAAAACGCATCCATTCTTTAAAAGCCATGTGAAACCTGGAGGGCAAATAGATGTTGTCCCAGTTCTTTGCTTTGCTAGATACCATTTTTTGATAATCTTGCTGTAGCTCCTGTCCCCTCCTTCCTTTCTTTGCTCAAAAACAGTGTTTCCCGTATTTTATGAAGAGATATAATACCCATGAAATGGGAAATAAAAGGCACATGACACTTTTACAGATCTCAGGGCGTCTCTGTTGCTCTTTCATTTTCCGGGAAGAAGGATGAGAAGAAAATGTCTATCTGTTTTTTCTCTCTATGCGATACCGTGTGGCCTTGATGCATGGTTTAAAAGAACTGCTGTACGGAAAATTGCAGAATGGTTCATTAGAAGGCCAAAGCACTTCACAGACACTCATGATGCTGTGAACCCGTACTGTATGATCTATACATTAGAACGCTCTTTGACCCCTGTGTGGTGGTCTGGTTGATTACAGTATGAGAGACTTGCACTTTTGATGAAGAATAGTGAAGAATTACTGCTCATTTAGCCAGTTTGTGAGTCTGCAGGACTGCATGGAAAAAACTATTTCCCATCAATCATTGCAGCAGAATGGTAAAATCATAGACTGTAAAAAAATATGGACGTAGTGTCCGTGACGTCACCCATAGGATTCTGATGAGCCGTTCTGAAGCGCAAAGTAGGGACGAGCCATCTTGGCAGCGCGTCATCGCGCGTCACTCCCGGATAACAGAAAATGGGCAAAAAGACGGGACGTGGGCGGAGCTTAAGTGACGCGTGACTAACAGACAGCAGATAAATGGCTATCCACCTGTCACTCAAAATGGCCACGCCCTTAATTATGCTGAATTTTAAGGCTTTATATAATGTAAACGAATGAGTTATAAAAAAATTCACCCCCCTCACAGTTGTCATGAAGGGCAAAATGAGCCGTATAGACCAAAAGCACAATTTGTACCAGACTGTAAACATGTTTTATTCTGCTCTAAAATTGGCCATTTTAACATGAGGCTCAATGAGATTCTGCTCTCTTCTGGAGCCTGTCCCTAGCGGCCAGTCGATGAATTGCAGTTTGAGGCACTTCCGTATTGGCTTCAAGAGAAACTGCGGGAGGTTGCCGCTTGGGTAAAATACATAGATAAAGCATCAATTATAGACCTTTTGTGCATCATTTTCTCCTCATATTCTTATACAAGCTATAAAAATGCCCTATATTTGTTTTGTGATTAAAAAAAGAGAGAAAGAAAAATGAAATAGCCCAGTGTTTACATTTTCATCTTGAACATCACTTGAACACACTGTGGGAAAAGCATTTGTCAAATCATCTCATTCCGTTTTCTTAACTTCTAACAACCCTGTTACCTAGATTATTGTGAAGGGAACAAATATTGTTTTCTCTAATCTATAGGATTATTTACATTTACATTTATGCATTTAGCAGACGCTTTTATCCAAAGCGACTTACAACTTTACATGAAGCGATTGGTCATGAAGAGTCGAAAAGCGCAATAAGAGCCTGAAATCCTGAGACCGTGTACATTGCTCAGTGTAGCACAGGCTAGAGTAGGGAGGGAAGAAGGAAGAGAAAGAGGAAAGGAAAGTGTTTTTTTTTTTTTTTTTTTGCTCACGGAAGAGCTGAGTTTTAAGTTGACTTTTGAATGATGTCCATGATTCTGCGTTTCGGATGGCGTTGGGAAGATCGTTCCACCAGCTGGGAACGTTGAATGAAAATGTTCTGGAAAGGGATTTATTCCCCTCTGTGATGGATTATAAGTTTATTAATTACTACAAAATAATATTTGGGATCAAAAATAGCTAGCCCCTATATTGACAGCCTAAATTTGCAACCCTGTCACTTGTGGCCATGTTTTATGTTTTGTTTTGCGTTGCTTATTACACGGCTCTGTGGAATACTTCATTCTGATTGGTCAATCGCGCATTCCAGCGGTATGTTAATCCCAGATAAACACCACCAAAGTGAATAACACACCGCACATCTGGGTACTACGAAAATCTTATCTTGACCCTACTACTACTTACATGCTTAACGTGTCACTCCGCTGTCGTTGACTGTCTGCTTCCCCCTGAAGCAACATGGATATTTTATGGACTTCAAAAACAGAGCTACAATTACTGTTATTATAAAGCTTGGATAAGCCAGGACTTTTTTAATATACAACCGGCTGTATGTACATTATTCCTTACTTATATGACCCACATTATGGTAACAGGATTACAAAACTATGCAACCCTGTTACCAAATCTGGCATGGTATTTTTTTGTTCACCACATTGTAACCATCATAATCATGATTTAACTCTTAAATTGGAAACATAACCGCGTCCACTTCTGTGTGGGAATATGATGTCTGATGCTGATAAAGTATTGTGAGTTATAATAGTAATGTAAATTTTAGTATACATCACATCCGATAATGCACCACTCGGAGTCAAATTTCCCACATTGTTAAGAGCTTTCATGCCCTGTAATTTCTGTGTGATGTTACTAATTGTGCTAGTTGTTTCAATTAGTGCTGTTTAATACACACTGATTTATACATGCTGTATAGTTATGGTTTAGTTTATTCTCAATACTGCGTATTGGGTCCTGCTCTATAAAGCAATGGGTTTTCCCTCTTGTCTGTCCTTGTGAATGTCAGTGTGACGTGCGTGTGTGCGCACCTCCAACCGTGGGACCTGGAGAGATGTCAATACGGGATAAATTCAATTTGGCAAAGTGTGGTGTGCACAGTGCATTCTTTAGAGACAAAGCCCAGAGAGGAATAACAGGCCTCGTCTGAGGTAAAACTCCCAGGTTGACTCTTTGGGATTCAGGGGAAGCTTGGCACTATTACCATTTATATTACAGGTATTATAGGCTGTCTGCTTGCACCCTGCCCTCTCCCATCCTGAACTTGACAATAAACTCCACAAGACTGTTTCAGAATGTCTGCATGCTGTGAGTGGCAAGATTGTTTCTGATTCAGAAAAGATAGTTTTTTTTTTAACAGTTTGGTTCAAAGAGTGTGCAGCTACAAACCTTAAACGATATTCAAATTTAAACAGCAATTGAGGATCAGACAAAACCATGGTATGGAAAATATTGGAGGTCCAACTCATCTGGATTGTTGAGCCAAGGATTTGCTCAAGAAGGCCACCTCTAACATAGCATGAAAAACGCCTGTATATTTAAAATAATTGGTACATTTCTGTCGGATGTCAACATAATTGACGAAAATAAAAATAAAAATTACATTTACGAGTGTTATCATTTTAACTACAATCACCAAATTCAAATATTTGTCCTAAACTCTGTTTAAAATGAATATTTTGACAAACATTTTCTGATGGTTAAATCAACCCCTTTCCCTAACAATTTATTAAAGGGGTCATGAACTGCCTTTTTTTTAATAAATATATATACTGTTGTTTGAGTTCAACTTATGATGTTCACTTGGTTTTTACATTCAAAAACATCATAATGAATAAGTAATAGGCTATTTTCTACCCTGGTTTTGAGCCTCTCTCATGGAACGCTCTGTTTTTTATGGGCGTGCCGCACTGAAGACACAATAAACTTCTGTTTATGATTGGTATGATTGGATAAGCTTTGCATATTATAATGAGCTCCGCCTCCCCCGTGAGTACACGTGTGGAATTGTTTTGAAAGCGTGTGGGAAAGCAACCGGAATGAATCGCCCACAGGGCTCGCAAAATGTCTTTATCAAACAAACATAAGGATTTATCGTTTTGGTAGCCCGTCTGGAAAACACATAGCCCCGTGACTTGGGACTTTGCAAGCCCTGGCCTAAACATGTCCGAGTCTGATCCCGAATCGCAGCACAATGAACCAGCAACACCTCAAATAAAGGATTCTCCAGCCTGTGACAGCGTGCTAAGTTATGTTCAGTTACACACGTACACATAATGCAATACTGTCACATATTAAAACATTTTTTACTCACATTAGTGTGTTGCTTCATTCATTCATGTAATCTCATCCTGTCTGCAAATTCAGTCTCTTGTTTACAAACGAATCCTTGGTGAAATGAAGGAACAAACACACAACGTCTTCCTCACGTGAGCTGGATATTCTTTCAAATAAAGTTCATCCATGTATTCATAATACTGGAATCCGAATGAAGCTTATGCCGCATGTATATTGCTTGGAAGTTCGATCTGGTTTAGCTCCACGTATGCCTATGTTATTTATTTATAACTTGTCATGCACGAGTCGGTGGGCGGGGCTACAGAATTAGGCGTTCTTCTTTTTCTGTTGAGGCGGCTTCTTCAAGGGTTGGCATATTCTGAGATTGAGCGTTTGTTGGGCCTGGTGTCAATAAAAGCTTTTCTTTGACTAACAAGGAAGTTTTCAGCTCTGAAACTTACAGGATATTCTTACATCACGATGAACTTTTTATATATCAAAGGCTGAATGAAAAGTTGATTTCTCAATTCATGACCCCTTTAATAAAAGAATAAAAGAATTTCAGGCACTCGTTTGATTACTTTTTAGTAAAAGTGCTCAGTAAGAGTAAACAGATATAGTGTAAAGAAGGAATCATTTTAGAGCTGTGGAGAGGGCATTCGGTCAGCGAGTGCAAGGACTGATGGGAAATCTTTAGGCTCAGCTCCCTGCGGACCGCAGCGCTCGTTTATCTCCTTTGCTTTCTCACGGTGACGGCCGTTGTTTTAAAGGGATAAAGTGCCGAAATCGATATATGTGTCCTGTCACTCAAATTCAACACTAAGAGGAATGGATCAGCTAGGGGAGGTCCATGTGTGCTTGTGTGTGTCTATGCATGTGTGTATATAACCATACCACTGCAAGAGCATATGGAATTATTTATTATGATGATCCATTAACTTGTCATCTACCAGCTGATATGATTAGTTACACATGCATTAGACTCGAGGTTGTGTTGCATTCTTAATGCCATGCTTTTTACTATTAAATATGTGATGAGAAATGTTCTCTTTTCTCTGTACATCTAACGAAACAAACTAGAGAACTGTTCATGACCTTGATTCCGTTGTAGCCTGTGGCAAATTGGCCGAAGCGTCTGATTGGCTGCCCCAGTTATTTCAGGTGAGCATTATTATCCTCTGAGGTCACACTTGTGGTTGATCTTGTGCAAGACCAGCTCTCGTTTCTCCACACATACAAAACAAAGCTACCTTTTAAGTGAACTGTTTCTGACCTTGATTTCAGTGCTATCTGAGGCACGTTAGCTCAAGCGTTCAATTGCATGTGAGCATTATCTTCTTCTGAGGTTGCACCTTTCGGGATGGTCTTTGTTTTTTAACAAACTGTCCCGATCTTGACATAATTAACATCCGAGACAGTGTGTGAGTTGATAGTGCAAGGGTTCGTGAGACAAATAGACTTGAGCTTGTACACTCATCCAGAATGTGTTGCAGGAAGACGAGTTCTGCCACCTGCATTGTAATGTGGCCCAGTCCCAAAGAGGAAGTGCCAGTTTGTCAATACTTCATTTCCTCCTTGATTTTGAAAACTTGAGCCAGTCGCCTTTGTGCAAACACAATGTCCAATTCAGGGAAGCTCCTAATGACAGGTAATTCTCTAGGTTATTTATTATTTCTGGAATTAATGTATTATTTCTAATTCAAACCCCTTATTGACCTTGATGGATGACTGAGCTGCAAACAAACACTGGGGACACAGATTGAGTATTTTATAAAAACAAAAGCTAAATTAATTCAGCGGCCATGGCTAATTGGCTCCTGTTTGAATTGAGAGGCAGGTCAATATGTTTGCCCAGGAAGACAAAGAGAGAGAAACCCTGCCAATCTCCGACGTCTCTGTAAGCCAAAACGAGACGCTCCTGGTTGGTTTATAATTAGTGGGTCAAAGGACATTTCCTCCTCACGCTTTGAAGTTCTGAAGAGCCGCTGATGGTTTTACCGCAGGACTTGTAGCAACAGGGAACCCTTTGAGAAGCCATCAGCCAAAGGGAAGCGTAGTCCTAGACACTGACCTTGACCCTAACAGGAATGTGAGCAGAAAGGACGTAAAGACCTCATGTGGTTCGGAGAAAGGGGTAATTGTAGTCATTTTGGGCGATTTGAAGAAAATCCTGCATTGAAGGACAGCAGGACTTCCGCATTCAAAGCCCCTCCAACGGTAGATAGACATGTTTAGGAGTTGTCCATTGCCGGCTTAGTTCTCAGCAGGGTTACCATGCATGTTTTTCAGAAACAAAGAAACATAAGAAGCCATGCTGGGCCTCCCTCGAGGCACTGATGCCTGTTTTTTCCCCTTCATCCTCCATTTGGTGTGAGGAGAATTACAGTCTCTCCTCAGGAGAAGATCCTAGAATCCATTTGTTTACCTCAGGCTCTTTTGGCTTTGTGAATGTTGATGCTGCACGTGGAAACCCCCTCAGTTGTTACAAGGTCAAAGTCATATTATCATGTAGCTATACTTTTAACAATTGTTGAGTTGATTTTTGACTTTTTCTCTCCAAGAACTGCCCACTCAGTCAGGAAAATGCCATTTTCCCTACATGCAAATGTGACCAATCACAGTTAGCTTTGTTGTTATAGTTTTAGGGCAAAAAAAAAAATCATTCAAATAATGGCTCGGCAATCTCTCTGGAAGGTTTTGTAAGTTTCCCTACCCATGACTTCAGGACCTGTTACGTGTCTCAGAATTGAAGCACTGATCTATGGGCAGGTCTGCTCTGTAGAACAAAGCGAACAGGATGACAAGGTAGAGGAAGAAAGCTGATTGTAGATCAAGGCCCGTCTCTCTGTAGAGCAGGGGAACTAATCTGGATCTTAGTCAGTGAATTCCCAATCATATCGTTCTTCAAAGCCACCTCAGTAACGGCATCTCTGTGAGAATTCTGTGAAAGTCGCCATTAGCGTCTGCAGATCATTCAAAGTGACTTACAGTAACTAATTTCAGGGATGGTCCCCCTAGAGCAGCCTGTGGTTAAGTGTCTTGCTAAAGGTCACAATCATTATAAAGCTGGATTGTGATTACAGTAACTATTCAATTCCACCTCTTACCTTGGGTTGAACCTGTATCCTTGTATTAGCAGCCCAAGGCCTAAGCGACTAGGCTACATCCACCCGTGCACGTAATATTGTGCCTCACAGACCTCATTTTTTCCAGTTGTAGCTATTTTTAGTGATAGCTTCCATGGTAGACACATTTTACCACTCTGGAGGAGTATCTGAAACATCTGTTATAGAGTGCATAATCAGCAAAGCATCACCATTCACATATGTTCAAAATCATACACCTAGAGAAAAAACATTTGCTTAATGTCTTCTAATATTTGACAGGAAATGTTTTTTTGGATAATTGCAGATAATTAAACACTCTTAAATTGCCAGTTGGGATGGTTTAAATGTGTTGGGGTAACAGTTTAGGACCCAGGACCAGTAGTGAAGAATGAAGACCAAGAGTCAGG
This sequence comes from Romanogobio albipinnatus, assembly GCA_023566225.1. Taxonomy (NCBI): domain Eukaryota; kingdom Metazoa; phylum Chordata; class Actinopteri; order Cypriniformes; family Gobionidae; genus Romanogobio; species Romanogobio albipinnatus. The sequence goes on from CM042254.1 coordinate 47,047,656, forward strand.
AGTGCAATTAATTAAAGAGAAATTTACTGAATAATAGTTTGCAGGTTCATCAGCAGAAGCCAGCTTCAAGTCTCACAAGGAATTCGTAGGCCGGGCTCCTTCTACCCGCCTCTCGTAGATACAATTTCTCAACAGTTATACTGTTTTTAAGGTTTAGCCATGTCATTACTGCAAGGTGGATGATTCTGATTGGCTCAGAGAAAATGAACAGTCATGGTAAATTTCCACACATTGACAGTTAATCAGGTTCACGTGTACATACATCACTTGTTGAGCTGGCGCCAGCTTTCCCAGAATAACAAGTCCACCCATCTCTTAGGATGCCCGTAATCCACCTCCAATACTGATCTGTAACACAGAATACTGCGCACACACACAGTCTCTCCAAGGTTGGAGTTGGAGATCTCTAGTCAGTCCTTCCAGAAAAATGCGGCTTTTTTTTGTGATTGTTGCGGGCAAAAATCCTTGATTATGCGGCATGTTTTCTTAAAAAATGCGATGAAAAATGCAGGATATTTATGCAATTTTATGCGATGAAATTGCGGGAACTTGCAAAAACTGCGGTTTGATGAAAAAGAGAAAAAAAGCACTACATCACAGAAAGTGCTGGGAATATTTAAGTTCCCATCTTGTTTTATTGAAGACTTCCTGTTTTACAGAGGTAGCTATACAAAACAAACATTTGAGTGCTTCCAGTGCACAAAGTGCAATCTCTTAAAGGGTTAGTTCATCCAAAAATTTAAATTCTGTCATTAATGACGTCCCCTCATGTCGTTGGACACCCCTAAGACCTCCGTTCGTCTCTAAATAACGACTTATATAGTGATGACCGATTTCAAAACACAGCATCATGATGCTATGAATCAGCGAGTCGATTCATGATTCGGATCGCGTGTCAAACTGCTGAAATACATGACTTTGGCGATCCAAACCGCTGAATCGACTCATTGATTCATAACGCTTCAAAGCTTCATGATGCTGTGTTTTGAAATCGGTCAGCACACGGGAAACTGCTTTGCGTGGTCTTTTGCTGTTATTTTTGTTGGCAAATGGGAATTTGCGCTTCATCATGGTTTCACCGATATCTATGGTTTCACCACGGGTTTGTAGCTTTTCGATGACGTTCACGTCGGGTAATTACGTCACTTCAAAACGTTCCCATGACAATAAGCGGAAATGGCGGCTCTTGTGTGAAGTAAACGAACATTTTTCAACTTTCTGCTAATATATATGACTTTTTTTGCAACGAAAATGCGGGGATTATGAAATCATGCTAGCCCATCATATTTTGCCAGCGGCGATTTATGCGGCGAAAGTGCGGCGTGTTTGAAAAAATGCGGCCCCCGCATAAATATGCGGACTTTGAATGATTATGCGTTAAATCACGCGATCGCATTATCGCGTTTTTCTGGAGGGACTGTCTAGTACTGACCAGAAAAAGTTTCCCAAAAAAATAGTTTTGTTTTTTGAACACTATTCATAAAAAATACCATTTATTTCACATGAAACATAAAGAGCTTCGTGTGATGTAAAGAAATAGTGATAAACAACATTTTTGATCCGGTTCATTAAAGCAAACTGTTCAAAAAGCAGAAATGAATAAGGCATAACGCTGATTTTTCATTTTGATGAAGGACGTGTGCTATCAGGCAACTGAGGCTTGGAGTGTCTGCTTAAATGGAGATGTGCTTTGAATTCCTCTCCGCTGCTTGATTTTCGACTCTTTTCAAAACACAGGCTATTTTGTACAAATTTGATATCTTTGCTGTAAATTAGCATGTTCATATTCTGTCTGTTTTATGTGTGTTTGCACATTTGGCAAACAAAGAGCGTATGTAAGTGATATGTGTAACCAGAGCAGAGGATTTCACAAGTCGCGCCTGACCTGTGTGCTAATGAAACTCTGCTGAGATCCGCTCAAACGCACACAGACACACACTTTCCTAAGTACATACAAGACACAGATACCTGTGAGTGACCTGTATGTTAATGATCTCAGAGTAGACACTCTCCCCTTTCTCTCTCACACACACACACACACACACGCACACACACACACACACACGCCAGAGTGCTGCTTATGCCCTTTACATATTTGCTTTGGCTTCCTCGGGCTATCAGAGTTAAAAGCCTATGTGTGTTTATGTTTACACAGAAATGTCGATATTATGCTCTTTGCTCCAGGATTGTGAGTCGTTTGCATATATCTTTATTTCCAATTGAAACAGGAAGTGCGGGTGGGATATATTGAAGTGCTCATCTCATATTTTAATGGCACAGCTATGAACCATAACTTTCTGATGGGTACAGCCAACTACATACAACCAACTAACAAGCAGAAAATCATGTGCATAGCTGGGATTCACATTCTAGAGCATTTGATTGGATAAATGTCTGTGTAGTACAAGATCATCAACAGTGTTGGGAAGGATACTTTCAAAATGTATTTTGTTACAGAATACTAGCCTGGATGCCAGACGAACTTAGCCCCGCCCACAAAAACATTTGCACGGGCAGTTCGGTCTGGACTTGATCCGTAGAGGAGTAATTATGCCCGAACAGAAACTGTTCGGACCAATGAAATTGTCAGGGCGGGCTTTAGACGATGATGGACAGATGATAAACAGTAACGTAATCATCCACGTCATCAAAGGAGCTTGGGTTGAATTTGTTCTAATTCTAAACGGAGAACTTGTTCGTATATGCGTTCACCTTCACTATTTCTCTCAGAAATGATGATCGTGTTGGTAAGTACTCTGTGTATCCTTAAATTCTTTTTTTACAACATCGGCAAAGATCGTTTACACTCATCTTCTTCTTCTAACGTGACTTATTCTAGCGAGCGTGCAGACAGGGTTGCCAAGTTTTTACAGCAAAACTCTCCCAATTGCTACTCAAAACTAGCTAAAAACAAGCCCAATAGCTTTCCGGGTGGGGGGGTTATCCAGGAAAAATGGCATTTTGGGGGTAAAATGTGTTATTTTGGCAGGGCTACCTGCTAAATTTCGCATTCCTGGGTCTGTATATCACATAATTAGGGTCGCTTCAACCCGCGGACTTGGCAACACAGTGCAGTTGAGTTCTGTTGACATTTGACAACTAATGTTATGCGTCGCTCCGTTGCTCTGATTGGTTGTAGGTCTATCCAATTGAGGTCTTTCCTGGTTCGGTTTAAACACGCCCCATAATCACAGCCCAACGGAGCAGTATCAGACTCAAATTCTGACTAGAATTGAGTATGACAACGTCAGGCTAACAGAATACATGCCCAAAAATTTCATTTGTAACGTATTCCGTTCCGTTACTCAATTCTGAATACTTGGATTACTTCCGGTTGTGCCGATGATGGCTGATCGACATCACGATGGAGAGCCGCCCCCCGTTGCGAGCCTTGCCCGAGCGACACACACACTAGTCTATTCTAACCTAAAAATGTTGTACTGCAGGGATTGATCTGTAAATTAAAGTAAGAATATAACTAATGCATATATGCTATTTTAAATATTGTAGTCTATGCCAGAGACATGACGTGTTGGTCATGAAAATACTGTGTCAGGCATCTTGACAGTTAGCCTCACTGTGAATTTAACTTAAAATATTTAATTTTGTACAAGAAAACGGTCCTTATTAATGAATTATTAGTATAGGCCTATTGTAGTGTCTCATGAGATCGTGCTCATTAACTCTTGCTCCTGCATGGAAGCGGCAGTTTAAGATAAACTCAGACTTCAGCGAACGTCAAATAACTCTTGTCTGGTTATTACTTTTAAAGACAATTTGCTTTAGCCATAATGTCAAATCAAATGAAAGAATGAAGGTGATCCTGATAACACACATTTATTAAAACACAGAAGAACAACAAATCAAGAACAAGAAAACGGGACTCAGACCGAAACTCGGCATTTACCAGCACAATTCACTTTTTGTTGTGCTAAGCATAGACTACAAAATAAATAAAATGTTATTGAAATATTGTAAGGTGGTTGTATGAACTACACGAAAGAACAATATGCAAAATCAAAATTGATCAGCTCCGTGATGGATTGTGAAAAGTGCGTGTAACCTGGAAAGCCAGTAATTAGTTGGGTGAGTAAAATAAGGAAATTATAGTTTTAAAGTAGAAAATAGTGGGCCTATTTATGTAAAGAGATATAGTAAAATAAAAATTGCTTAAAAGTGCACAACTCTTCTTAAGTGGAAGAAAGCTATACGTGTCCCCCCTCACGTGCAAACTATTGGAAAGCGGAAATAGTCATTAGTTGGGTTTGTAAAATAACGGAATTATAGTTTTTAAGTAAAAAATCATATTTATGTAAAGAGATACCGTAAAATAAATATGTAAGTGGAATTGCTACGTTTTCCCCCACACATGCAAAATATAGGGCGGATGAGTAGTTGGGTTTTTAAAATAGCCTAACGAAATTATAATTTTAAATCCATCCATCTTCTGCTGCTTATCCGGGGCCGGGTCGCGGGGGCAGCAGTCTAGATGATCAGATCAGTCTAGCAGCAGAGATGCCCAGACTTCCCTCTCCCTAGACACTTCTTCCAGCTCTTCCGGGTGGACACCGAGGCGTTCCAAGGCCAGCCGGGAGACATAGTCCCTCCAGCGTGTCCTTGGTCTTCCCTGGGGCCTCCTCCCGGTTGGACATGCCCAAAACACCTTCCCGGGAAGGCGTTCAGGAGGCATCCGGGACAGATGCCCGAGCCACCTCAGCTGTCCCCTCTCGATGTGGAGGAGCAGCGGCTCTACTCCGAGTTCCTCCCGAGTGACTGAGCTTCTCACCCTATCTCTAAGGGAGCGCCCAGCCACCCTGCGGAGAAAGCTCATTTCGGCCGCCTGTATCCGGGATCTTGTCCTTTCGGTCATGACCCAAAGCTCATGACCATAGGTGAGAGTAGGAACGTAGATTGACCGGTAAATCGAGAGCTTCGCCTTACGGCTTAGCTCTTTCTTCACCACGACAGACCGGCACATCGACCGCATTACTGCAGAAGCTGCACCGATCCGTCTGTCAATCTCCCGTTCCATCCTCCCCTCACTCGTGAACAAGACCCCTAGATACTTGAACTCCTCCACTTGGGGCATTTAAAATTTTATAATTTTAAATAGAAAATAATATTTATGTAAAGAGATAGAAACACTTTTTAGTTCTTCAAGGCTTCTCTGGTATTTTCATAATAATAAAGTGCTGATTGACATAGACTTTATCATTAATAGGCTACTATAAAATAATGCATTGTCTGCATCATTCTGTGATAAGAAGCCATATCAGCTTACAAACACTCGACTGACTATATGAACGCTACGTTTTACTAGTTTGTGAAGATATTTGATGCGTGATGGTTTTTTAAACTCATGAAGCATCTCAAACTCGCAGTGTTTTCAGACGGCACAGCGTTTATAACTGATCCCAGAGCCGCTCTTCACTGACACGCAGCACAGTTATGTTTCGTTCTCCATTCTCTTTCTTTAATGTGAAATGCTGTTCCAAGATAGAAACGCGTTCTTGTCCTGGCTCTGTTTTTCTCTGTTGTCTCTAGCTCCCGCTGCTCCTCTTCCGACTCCATTGTGACAGATCACGCAAACCGCGTCTGCGCGTTTTCATATTGGGCCGTTCTGGGAAATGCATGGAGTTGTCTTAATTTATTTAGAGAGTGAATAAACTTGTGAAACCGAGAAGTCTCGTAATGTAATCCATTGATTTCAACAATGTAACTGTATTCTAAATACCGACTATTTTAATTGTAACTGTAACGAAATACAGTTACTCATAATTTGTATTCTGAATACGTAACGACGGTACATGTATTCCGTTACTCCCCAACACTGGTCATCAATCATGTTTGGTCTGTATTAGCATAAGAGAAAATCTGTAAATTTAAGTTTGTATATCTGATTAAAGGGAATTTGGTAGATGTTTAGGAATAGAAGAATATATATATGATTTTATAGCCACAAAACTATAAGCAGCAACAATAAAATCTCTGTTTGCAGCATTATGAATGTTGGTGTTATGGACCAAATGCAGTGACAATGCTAGTGTCACACTTTGGTTGCAACGAAGGAGATATTTTTGCAGCAGTATAGTATTTATTTAACAGCACTGAAAACACCAGAAACGAGCAAAACTACCAGAATACACGGCGTAGAACGGACAAATGAACAAGGGAAACTTAAATACAGAGAGGTAAACGAAGAAACTCAATGATCCACAGGTGAACTTAATCAGACTAACAGGGAAACTAGGGCTGTGTCTGAAATCGCCCCATGCCCTCAAATAGGGCACTATTTGATAACTAGATAACGTCCACTATGGTTCTGGACACCACTACAAAGGTGCACTATTTGAGGGGACAGCCATTTGTAGTGGTGTCCAGAACCATAGTGGACGTTATCTAGTGCACTCATTCAATCCCGCAATAACGAGTGTACAACAGATCTACGCTCAACGGCTAGAGAATACCCATAATGCACTGTGACTGTCGCGCAGAATGAATTCCCGCATCTCATCCATCATCCATCCATCCATTTTCCAAACCGATGGGCCAATGTGGCTACAGCGTAATATCATAGAGTCATAAATTCCTTTTAACTTGATTACTAAATTGTTTAAGGGTTATACAAGCTAGTTTCAATGACAGAGTTCAAGATAAATCTTTTCATTACTACTGGAACTGCCAGTTTAAGTATCAAATGATTATTAAGCAGAAACTACGCAAAACCAGCAGCCCTTCCAGTGCACTCAGTGTCCCAACTCACTCACTCATTTTCATTCACTCCTTCAAGTGGACTATATTAGTGGAGTAATGCAGGGAATAGTGAATGAGGGCATAAGGGACACTTTCGAACATAGAAAATACTGCTCTTTTGACTTTAGAGCAGGTTTGTGTTGGTCAATGGCGCAGTCGTTTTCAGTTCCTCAAAATAGGGCACTACTAATGATTGTATAGAACTGTTTAACTGCATAAAGCAGTTTGGTGGGTTATTACACTTTTATTGTATTTATTCATCTATTTTACAAGGCTTAAGCACGATACTCCATTATTGTAAATTCTGCTCCATTGCATTTTGATTGAACAATGCCCTTTAGTGTCTTTGTGTGTTTGCATGTATTTGCGTGTGTGTGTGTGTGTGTGTGTGTGCACTACTGTTTGTGTTTATGTTGTGTTATAAAGGTGACCTGAAACAAGGTTCACCTCTCTCTCTCTACTGCTATAATTTTCTTTCTTTCATGAATTAGAATAAATTATTGACATTTCTGTAATGAAGCCGCTGGTGGTTTAGTGTTTAGCATAGTGTATCACCCACCTACACACACACACACACACACACACAAACACTCATTATTCATGAATATTAGCTTTCATTTTACGCTATTTTTCAGTATATTGTGCACAGCATGCACATTCTCTTTATGCATAGAATATGTGGTGACCTACCACAGTACATTTATAATATTATTTCTATCCTATAATCAGGGTTATTACAGTAAAACTAAAACCATGAAAACACATTTTACCTTATACAATGCCAGTATTCCAACTGCCAAATCTAATATCAGCATCGTTGGTTTCTCTTGCTTATCTCGCTGTAAAGACTGACATGTCTTTCATTTGATCCACAGCCTAATGTTAGTCGTTCTCTGTCTCGTATGGAGGACGCGTCACAGTCTGTCACCTCTCCTCCTGCTTGAATACAAACAGACTGCAGACAGCTTCCAATAGCGAGAGGTTAAGATACTCACGACCCTGTTATGTTAATCTCCCTCTCCCTCTGCTGTTTACTTTCATTTGAGAGTGTGTTCTCAGAAATTGCCCAGTTATTTATGTCATTAATCACTGCCTGTAAGACACAACATTGCGGATGGAGGCGTTAAGCTCAGGCCTGTAGGCTCGCGAATTCTCCGGCATGCGCATTGCGATCTGTGATCTGAAGCCATTGAGGTGTTTGAGACTGAATTAGATCAAAGTGGGCCTCGTGTAAGGATTACAGAGGCGGGAAAAATGCAGCAGGCATAATATTGACAATGCTAACGGGGAAGTGGGGAGAAACAAGCCGATGTGGTAGGCAACAAGGATTTCTTCTTGATTTGAAGAGCTTTGGACTGTGGGCTATATATGTAATGCTACTGATCTTTTGTGGAGATTCATTGTTGTTGTTTTCCTTTGAACTGTTGATTTATTTCAGCAAAATCTGCTTTCGCCGTGTACTGTAATACCTCAGCGTTTTTGAATTTGATTATAAAGCAAATGTTTTATTTATTTGTAAGTCAAGACACATTCCTGGTCTTATTGTGAATAATTTAAGTGCATGTTATTCCAAAGGAAATCTTTGTATTTAATCTTTCATCGAAATGATTAAACTTGTACAAAAAAAACATTGTACGATTTCGGGCTGTCCTAGATGAAAGATGTCCAATCGTGGCGATTTCTGTTAGTCTAGAAATCTAGACGTTCCCCAGCGGCAGCAAATCTAATTTGCAGCCAGGGCGTCTAGTTGGCTTGCAAGCTGGAAAAACCAAACTCTGGTCAGGCCAATCACATCGTGTATAGAGTCGGTGGGCAGGCTTAACATAATGATAGCAGAGTTGACGCGATTCCGCGTGCTACTCGTAAACAAAGAAGCTGGCGAATAGCGGTCTTTCGAATCGGCTTTGGCCGCAATTCTGGAAGACTTGGAGTTCAGCTTTTCTTTGAGAAAAGAACAAAGAACGGCACTTAAGTCATTCTTAAGAAAGGAAGATGTGTTCAGAGTTTTGTTGACCGGATATGGCAAAAGTTTAATCTATCAACTAGCTCCGCTTCACCTTCTTCGTTGCTCTGGTTGGTTGTAGCGCTATCCTATTGCGTGCAGAGGGAATTTGAAAGACAACCGTTTATCCCGCCCCTCGGATTGAGCCCTGCCAATGGTGTGTTCCCAGACCCAACATCTTGATGTGGATCTGGTTTGTCAAGCTAGATTTCTGTGGTTGTGGCTCCTAAACAGTGGTCCTGCGTCATACATATGAGAGACGTTGAAAGACAGAGAGCCCAGTCTTGCAACCAAAGATAGAATTCCATAATTTTCTGACAGTGTCAGAAATTTAGCATGATCATCTAAAAATTGATGATCATCTTCCTCAAGCACACGGCTCTATTCTGTAAAACCTTTTGAGCTCTTTGCGAGCAAACGCAACCTTTCTTGGCAGAACACAAAAGCATTGACCAATAATTTTTCCTCCACCTCATTTTTCCCTTCACCATGTCCCTTTAGGGGCTCCGTAGAATAATGAGGAACAGGTGCAGGTGATTAGTTGACGTGGTGACTAAGGCCCTGTCCCAAATGGCACACTTCGACTGCGTTCCTCTCCACATTTTTATGCCCTTCACTCGCTAATTCCCTCTGTCTCGTGGACTCGGATGTGCGTCATTGCTTACGTTGCACGAGTGCCGACTAATAGCGGAATTTGTGCATAATGTTTAAATGAAACACACTAAGTCCTTGATCACTTGAGATGATTTATTATTTAAACCCCTTTTTTACTTATGAATTTGTTTTATGAACCATTTCATATGCATATAATTTGTTGAAAATATATAAAATCCTATAGGTATATGAACTGTTGGAGAAAAAGAAAATCATTCGTTTAAACTGTAAACATAAGGTAGCTACAAGTATGATGTGATTAAGTCTCAATACCGTGAATATATTATACAGTATTATGCGATTAATTCGTAATATAATTAATATATCATACACTTGAGTTAAGCGCGATCTGCTGTGACGTCACAATCAAGTTGAATTGTGGGATATAGGGCTGCTTGAAGTGTACATCGGAATAGACTTCGAGGGGACAAGGGTCTGTCCATATGAACTTCCCTCGTCGACTTCACAAAGTGGATTTCAAAATGGCGGTGGGGATTCCCCTAAGGAGAAGTGCTTTAGGAAGTGCTTTTGCGAGTGCATGTCTGAAACTGGTGGAATGCGGAATGCGGCCTTCATATGTTCATATGTACTTTATGAATGAACGCAGCCTTCATATGTATTTCCGTTAAGTCCATGAGACCGTAGATAAAAGTCCTGAAACAAAGACACACACTCTCAGAAAAAAGGTACAGTAGAGGTACAATTTTGTTCCTTGGGGAACAAAACGTATAACGGAACCTTTAAAGGTGCACAATTGGTCCTTAGGATACAATTATACCATAGTTTTCCTCTACTTAGAGCAGGGCAAGTTCAGTCCTAGAGAGCCGCAGTCCTGCAGAGTTTGGCTCCAACCCTGAAAGACATCTATAGAAGCTCTTATTGAGAATTAACAGAGGTTTAGATGTTGATGTTTTATTGAAAATTCACCATTATGGCGATCAGTGTTTTCTTTAGTTGGGCAGTTTGACTCTTGGCTTTTTATGTGAGTTTGTGGTTTTTGTTACAGTGTTAACAAAACACAGAATCTGTTCAAATCAAAAGAATCCATAAACAAAAATTGTCATGAAGAAAAATGTTTGACTAAACTCATCACAGACTAAAAATGTTAATAAATAATATTCACTAACAGTACTTTCTTGCCACAGATCAGACATTCTGAATTTGGATTTTTAAATACATTCTAGGGGGGAAAAAAGTTTAGACGCACACAGATATCAAGAATCGGCATATGAATCTCAACAATGGTGACATACTTAATGCTGCAATGCATGCTGGGAGCCATGAGCTTTATACTATGGTGGCTTAGTAGGGTTGGAGCTAAACTCTGCAGGACATCAGCTCTCTAGGACCGAACTCGCCTACCCCTGACTTACAGGTACAAAAACGTCCCCTTAAGGGTACCACCCCAATGACGGCTACTTGTACCTTAAAAGGTACTATTTTGTTCTCTTTTCTTATTTTTTTGAGAATGCAGGGGAATCCTGTCGAATATGACTAAACTTTTTTTACTAATATGATCAATTATTAATTCAAAGGATCATTAATATTTTATGGAGTTGCACCTTAGGACATTTTACAACCTGAACTAACCACGTCTTGCCATGAAAAGGCAGAAGGATCTGATGTTTTATGGCACTTACTGTTCTTGACATAGTCATGAGGGTCTACAGGGGTCCTGTCATTTTTTTATTAAAATATTGTCAATAATAAAAGATTAAACAAAACTACTTAATAAGGTTTAATTAAAAAAATAATGAGGCATTGTTCAGTTTTAGTTTTTTTTTTTACATTATATCAGGACAGTTGTATTACATTTTTGACTTCACTGTATGAAAAACATTCTCATCACAGAAGAGCTGTAATCAAGCCATTTCATGTATAAATTGCATTTTAATACACTGACAGTGGTAGTCGCTCACCCCTAATTATCGCCATGACAACAGAATGATGAAGCGGCTAAAATCGTTGAATTTTGAGTTCTTCTAAATCTTTGTTTTTAGTGGATTTGTATTATTTCCTTTGTTTCTAAGTGTCTTCCGACGCTCCACTGGACTTGCTGTTTCTCCATTGTTAAATCTATGCCTATTATTGACACAAAACTGATCGCTATCTGCCAGCGAGAATATTCTTGTCTTTGTTGTCTTTTTTGGAGCCTGAAAAAAGGTATTGACAACGGAGAATAACACGAGGCCGCTGCCAATTTAGACAGGCGTTCCGGTCCGTGGAGAGTTGAGCACATTTATTAGCCTGATCCACTGCCAAAGATCCCATCAATGTGATAAGAGGATGGACAGGGCCTGACGTTTGGACTGGAAAGACGAGGAGGCCGAGCGCTCTCGGGAGATTACAGGATGAGACGGATTAGAGGCCATGAGATTATAGGATATTAGCTTTGATAATGGACTATGTGTGTTTTGTCAGTGATAATGTAAGAATTACAATTTGATTGGCTAAAGGTCTCTGACTAACAAGATTCTCACATCTCTCTGTCTCTCTCTCTCTCTCTCTCTCATACAGATGCAGATCTTCATGTATAACTCAGACGACTTTGACAGTCTTAACACAGCCATACGGGAGAAGCGAGTAATTGCGGCCATGGCTGTCTTCTTTCAGGTGAGAACTCGAAAGCGTCTTCATGTTCGGCTGCTGAGCTTTGTCAGTGTAGCATTAAAAAGCATTGATTTTGTAAGGAGGTTTTCTCTCGTCTCATTAAGTTCAGTTATACTGAAGCTTCACACTCACAGAAAACCCACTGTCTCTGTTTTCTATATGGGAAAATGCACACATTCGCTCCAATTCTGTGCTGTTCCTTTGTCAACCCCGCTGCGGTAATCACAAAACAGTAATTTAAGGCTCACAGTCTTTTACTAGGAATTGTGTGTGTGTGTGGGTTTGTATGCTCATCTCTCACATTTTGAGAAATTACACATCTGTCAGTGCAGTCAGGCTGTAATAATCCAGTTCAAAAGACTCAATCAAACACTTCAAGAAACAATTGGCAGGGAACATTGAGTGAGTGAGTGAGTGTGTCAGGTTTTGCCTACAAAGCGCCGCACCAAACAAGCGGACGGAGGCCGCTGACAAGATGGGTCTCGTTCTGCTTCCAAACGAACTCTGGTGCGGTTCGAATGAAATATGAACGCAACACGGACCAGAGACATGTAAACAAACCAAAAACAGGACCCTAAAAAGGACAGAATGCTCAAGCATACTTTTTTTCTCATCTAAAGCCCTATTCGGACGGTACTTGTTGCGGTAGTCGTACTAAAAGCAACAATGGATAATTCACCTCAGATCTTGAAATATTAAACAAATGGAAACAAGAATGTTCAAACTATGAACAAACAAGTATATTCTATGACAAAGATGTTTTAGTAACTCAGTATGTATTTTAGTAATGTTTAAATGGTGTAAAATTTGTGAATTTGATGGCTACTTTATCCCTTTCCTTGAGAGTGGCGTCAAGATTAATCTCTGCGAGAGCCCGCCCACACGCTGTTCTGATTGGCTGTGGTTTTTGATTGATTTGATTGATCTCGTAGGCGCATTAGGACACGGTGTTAGAATCTGAAGGAAGCTTATGCAGCGACTGTGTTCTTCCACAACCAGGCACAGCCAATATCTTGCTATCTTCGGCAAATGTATTGCTCGGTAGCGCGATCCGTTTAGCTCCACGAGTCGATGGGCGGGGCTACAGAATCAGGCGTACATATTCTTCTGTTGAGGCGGCGTTTCACCACATGCTAACGTCAAGGGTTTGCACATTCTGAGATCGAGCGTTTGCTGGGCCTGGTGTCAATCCGTTTGTAAAGTCGTGACGTAAGGAACGCAGTTTCTGGGTCCAAGCCTCAAACTCGTTTCACTTGAGAATGCCATCGACAGCCGTTTATGAGCGCTATATTATTCATATTAAACATCAAACATTTTAAAAAGTTAGACATTTTAAATGCTTGCAGTCTACACAACAGTCTGTGCTCACAGCGTCACAGACATTAATATTTTATTTATTTATAAAAGGTGAATCACTGTCTGTCCATCTGGAATTTTGGTATGGCGATAAAGGTTATGATTGTTTTTTGTTTTTTTTGTAGTATTACATCACATTGTGTGTAGAGGTGCTGGTCATATAATTAGAATATCATCAAAAAGTAGATTTATTTCACTAATTCCGTTCAAAAAGTGAAACTTGTATATTATATCCATTCATTACACACAGACTGATATATTTCAAATGTTTATTTCTTTTAATTTTGATGATTATAACTGACAACTAAGGAAAATCCCAAATTCAGTATCTCTGAAAAGTATCTGTAGAAAATTAGAATATTGTGAAAAGGTTCAATATTGAAGTCACCTGCAAAGGCCTTTAAATGGTCTCTCAGTCTAGTTCTGTAGGCTACACAATCATGGGGAAGACTGCTGACTTGACAGTTGTCCAAAAGATGACCATTGACACCTTGCACAAGGAGGTAAGACACAAAAGGTCATTGCAAAAGAGGCTGGCTGTTCACGGAGCTCTGTGTCCAAGCACATTAAGAGAGAGGCGAAGGGAAGGAAAAGATGGGGTAGAAAAAAGTGTACAGGCAATAGGGATAACCGCACCCTGGAGAGGATTGTGAAACAAAACCCATTCAAAAATGTGGGGGAGATTCACAAAGAGTGGACTGCAGCTGGAGGATTTTCCTTAGTTGTCAATTATAATCATCAAAATTAAAAGAAATAAACATTTTAAATATATCAGTCTGTGTGTAATGAATGAATATAATATACAAGTTTCACTTTTTGAATGGAATTAGTGAAATAAATAAACTTTTTTATGAAAATCTGTGTGGCGGGCAGCGAGGCCGAGGGACCGTGAGGGCGGGACGAGGCGGCGCTCATCAGGGAGGATGAGCGCCAGCTGCGCGCCGCAGCGATCTCGGCCCTTGCGGAGGAGTGAGGGACTATAAAGGAGGAGCGACAACAGTGAGGGACGAGAGAGGACCAGGCCTGGACGTTTTTGTTGTATTTTATTTATGTTTTGTTATGTGTTGCTGCAGTCGACCGTGAGGGGCTGCAGCTTATTATTTTCATTTTGTGTTTGTGTATAGGCGACAGTCGTCCGCGAGGGGCTGTCGCCGACCTTTTATTTTGTTTGTTTGATTAAACCTTTTGTTGAATGTTCTCCGGTTCCCGCCTCCTTCTTCCCGTACAAACATACCTTACTACAATCTGTTTATATGACCAGCACCTGTACATTAGCACCGTTTGTTGTTTTTCTTGTGGTATGAGAGAGCGTTTGGACCCGGAGGCTCTTCCACGTGACGTCGGACTTAACAACCGAATAAAAGCTTTTCTTTGACTAACAAGGAAGTTTTCAGCTCTGAAAAGTACAGGATATTCTTATGTCACGATTAACTTTTATATATCAAAGGCTGAATGAAAAGTTGATTTCTCTATTCATGACCCCTTTAAGCCTTGTCTGTGGAACCGGCCACTAGAGGCGTAGACGCAGCATCACACTAAAATAAAAAAATTCAGTTGATTTTGAGTTTCTTACATTGTGGACACAGTGTTATAAATTACTCGACAGCAAAAAATAGTTCCACATGCTAAAACAGGATCAACTGTTGCATTTCTCATAGCAAAACAGTTGCATTTCGTTATCAGCACTCTTAACAGCTGATTCATCTCACCAGTACGTAAAAGAAATTGTTATTCTGCAATGATGCATTAAACTGATCAAAAGTGACAGTATATACACTCACCTAAAGGATTATTTGGAACACCATACTAATACTGTGTTTGACCCCCTTTCGCCTTCAGAGCTGCCTTAATTCTACGTGGCATTGATTCAACAAGGTGCTGAAAGCATTCTTTAGAAATGTTGGCCCATATTGATAGGATAGCATCTTGCAGTTGATGGAGATTTGTGGGATGCACATCCAGGGCACAAAGCTCCCGTTCCACCACATCCCAAAGACTCTCTATTGGGTTGAGATCTGGTGACTGTGGGGGCCATTTTAGTACAGTGAACTCATTGTCATGTTCAAGAAACCAATTTGAAATGATTCGAGCTTTGTGATATGGTGCATTATCCTGCTGGAAGTAGCCATCAGAGGATGGGCACACGGTGGTCATAAATGGATGGACATGGTCAGAAACAATGCTCAGGTAGGCCGTGGCATTTAAACGATGCCCAATTGGCACTAAGGGGCCTAAAGTGTTCCAAGAAAACATCCCCCACACCATTACACCACCACCACCAGCCTGCACAGTGGTAACAAGGCATGATGGATCCATGTTCTCATTCTGTTTACGCCAAATTCTGACTCCATCTGAATGTCTCAACAGAAATCGAGACTCATCAGACCAGACAACATTTTTCCAGTCTTCAACTGTCCAATTTTGGTGAGCTCGTGCAAATTGTAGCCTCT
>CM042254.1:47068480-47130980 GCA_023566225.1 Romanogobio albipinnatus
ATTCATGGTCTAAGAGGAGTGGTGCATCACGGTTAGTAGATGTTTCATGTATATTTCAGGTTGAGGGTTCACTATTGAAATGTACATTTTCCATATGTGCTTGTTTGGTCCATAGAAATGTGTTATTCACTACTGTAAAGCATTGTGACCGGCAGATGATCAGATTTATCAATTGACAATTATTTTCATTATCGATTTTAACCAATTTTATAGATTAGTTGTTGCAGCCCTAATCGAAACCTGATTTTGTCCTCTAAGTTGATGTGTTAGAAGCAGGAAAAATGGGCAAGCGTAAGGATTTGAGCGAGTTTGACAAGGGCCAAATTGTGATGGCTAGACGACTGGGTCAGAGCATCTCCAAAACTGCAGCTCTTGTGGGCTGTTCCCGGTCTGCAGTGGTCAGTGTCTATCAAAAGTGCTCCAAGGAAGGAACAGTGGCGAACCGGCGACAGGGTCATGGGCCTGTCATCAAGGCTTATTGATACACGTGTGGTCCGATCAAACAGACGAGCTACTGTAGCTCAAATTGCTCAAGAAGTTAAAGGTCCCGTTCTTCGTGTTTTTTTAAGCTTCGATTGTGTTTACAGTGTGCAATATAACGTGTTCATGTTTCGTGTGTAAAAAAAAACAGTATTTTTAACACAATTTACTTATCTGTACACCGCTGTTTTCACTGTCCTGAAAACGGCTGATGACTTCCTTTATTCTATGAAGTCCCTCCTTCAGAAATACGTAACGAGTTCTGATTGTGCCAGCGGTTCCCGTGTTGTGATTTGACCGCAGCTTAGCAAACGTGGCACGGTTCCTGTGTTGTGATTCGACAGCAGCTTAGCGCACGTGGAAAGGTCACGCCTCTTAACGGGAGATATATGCGCTTAATGATCTCTACAGCGTCCCTGGGAAAGCCAAACAAAGGTGATTTGACTCCGGGATGAAAATAACAGCGTCTCGACGACATGGCGACAAACACACTCAAACGCAACACTTCCTTTTCTCCACGCGACACGTCCTCTTCTCCACGTGGGACAGCAACAAGACCACGCCCCCTTTTTGCGCGTAGTCTTGTGGGCGGAGGTTAGTCTGTTCTACTGTTCTACTGACGTCATTTATGAAGGAAGTACCAGGATGTAGTCCAA
Organism: Romanogobio albipinnatus; assembly: GCA_023566225.1. Taxonomy (NCBI): domain Eukaryota; kingdom Metazoa; phylum Chordata; class Actinopteri; order Cypriniformes; family Gobionidae; genus Romanogobio; species Romanogobio albipinnatus. The sequence continues at coordinate 47,069,617 of CM042254.1, forward strand.
GCCGGCCGTTCGCTGTAGGCTTTGAAAGGGAACTTCTGTTAAATAAAATATCTCGCTTGGCATTGAACTTTGAGCTTTATAATTTTACAGGTATTATTTATGCTCTAACAGCAACATTACACACTAACTAAAGTTTGAACAGTGGGATCACGAAGAAGGGGACCTTTAATACTGGTTCTGATAGAAAGATGTCAGAATACACAGAGCATCTCAGTTTGTTGCGTATGGGGCGGCATAGCCGCAGACCAGTCAGGGTGCCCATGCTGACCCCTGTCCACCACCGAAAGCACCAACAGTGGGCACATGAGCATCAGAACTGGACCACTTAGCAATGAAAGAAGGTGGCCTGGTCTGATGAATCACGTTTTCTTTTACATCGCGTGGATGACCGGGTGTGTGTGCATATCCTCCCTGGGAACACATGGCACCAGGATGCACTAGAAGGCAAGCCGGCAGAGGCAGTGATGCTTTGGGCAATGTTCTGCTGGGAAACCTTTGGTCATGCCGTCCATGTGGATGTCTGTCAGATGGAAACGGTATTCCCTGGTGGCTGTGGCCTCTTTCAGCAGGATAAAGCAAAAATGGTTCAGGAATAGTTTGAGGAACACAACAACCGCACCGCTTGAGGGGCAAGGCGGCCCGGACATTCTAAGTCCGAGGCGATCAACGTGTGCATCCCTGCCCATGCATACGGGTCCAGTGACTCACGACTTGGTGCGTGAGGAATCCCTGGACCCACAAGGACACCAGCGTGAATGCACAGGGAAAAGAGACTGGTCTCCTTGGAAAAAAAGAAAGCGCTCGGCATTTAACAGCGCCGGTGAAAAGGCTCCATTCGATTCAGTTGTGCAAGTCCTGGTAGTTACAGCGCCCCTCCTTTCTCTCACACCCACTGTAGTGACAGGGTGGCGCTGATAATAAGGGGGAGGCAGCCGTTCCTTTACAATATATATACTGTATATACACATACACACAGCATATACCTGCCATGTATCCAACACATGCGTACGGAAACACATTATCTACTCTCATTTTGTCTCGAGCTTTGTTGAGAATGGGAGCAATTTTCTACTTGTGTTTTTGATTGGCTATCTCTGTTGTCAGGTGATAGAAATAAAGGTGTGCACTTAGATGAACAAAAGTGGTGCTAGCCTGAGGAACTACAAGCTGATTTACAAACAAAAAAGTATCAGAAGCTACTGTTAGTCCATCACCACTGCTTTTTTGTAAGGGTGGGCTGTTTAATCACTTTCCATTAGGATTAGTATCGGATGGTACTATACATTGACAGCATTATTGTAATTTCTCCTCACTTTTTTCAAGACAGAATTAAAAAGGTGTAGATAGGACTGGGCGATAAAACGATAACAATATGTATCGCGATAGACATGTAATCGATATCAATAAAAAATGCGTTCGATATTTTTTTTTCTTCGCCGAAAGAAACCAGAGGTTGAGAAGCAAGTTTGGTTACATGAACAAAGGCACTCACTCTCTGGTAACCTAGCAACGTAGGGAGTGACACGCTAACAGCCAATCATGTAACAGTATCACGTTTGGTTGCGCCATGTCAGTTGTCTCGTTTTGGATTCTTCAGTAATAGAACCGGCGTGGAGTAATAAGTGGAAAATGAGTGCTGCGAGCGAGGGGGAAATTGTTGATAAATCAGGAAAACAAGTCACCTCGCCAGTATGGCAGTTTTTTGGATTTTATAAGCCTGACCGTATTCAGACGATGATGTCGTCTGTAAATTATGCAAGATTGTCGTCCCTACCTAGACTGGTAATGCCACAACTTGTTTTACCACCTTAAGCATGCCCGTAGGCAGGGGGGGTTCGAACGAACCACCCCTAATTGCCAAAGGTCCAGAATTGAAGCCCTTTTTTTGTAATAAACAAGAAAACATTCAGTCAACATCAAAACATTTAAGATGACCAATCAAAACATAGTAGGCGGGCTTTATGTTCACAGAAGCTGCTGAGCGCAAATTCCAGCACGACGCTTCAGTAAACGCTCATAAAGTGAGAGATGTAAGTAGCTAAACTAAACATTTCATATTTGACAGCTGTTTTAGGAATGAAATGTTAAACTACCAATAAAAATAATCTAGCAAACTAATAAACCTTTGTCTAATTGAGCCATTTTTCATTTAAAATAGGTCTATAAATACGTATATAATTTCCGTGATTTCATGTGATAATTAGCAACTGTCAATGCGAGAGGACGAGAAACATTAACAAATCCGTTTTCTTTATAGGATGCATAAGATTAATAATGAATGTGTACATATTGTGAATGAATTAAAAAAAAATCTTAGAAAGTGATTCATAAAAAATATTCTAAATATAAATTGACCCTATGTTTTGTTGACTGCTTTAGGAGGGGAAGAGAGGGCAAGGTCAGGAGAATGAGAGAAAAAGAAAGAGTGATGGAGATGAGGAGAGAGCAGGAATGGACAGATAATCTACTGCCCACTGACTTAGTTTTACAGCTATTTCTCATAAGAGAATGATTTTCTCTTTTTTTGGCCTTCAAACGTCTTAAAATGCACATATGTAGATTTTCTCGGGGGAGCATATTCCCAAACCCCCCTGACTACCTAGGGTGTGTGTGTGTAGCAAAGTATAGGCCAAATAATTAAAGCGCATTTGTTTCCTGACCAATTATAAGTTGTAGTGATCCTACAAATGTACATTTAGTGACATTCAAAACGTCATGTTTCACAACATACCCGCCTTTCACTAGGCTGGCTACGGGCCTGTAAAAGCAGCACTAGGTAGGTTTTGCTCTCGGGGTCCCCCTACAGTTGGGAAACAGTATTGTCCTCTACTACTGTCGTAAACCCTGTCATCCTACATCAGGAGATGCATCGCACGTGCATTTGTTGACATGACAACTATGATAGCCCTGAACACTGCAGGAGGAGTTCACATGCAGGTGTTCTGCTTGCGTCGCGTGTGAAATGTCTTCATCCCAGGTACAGTGGCATATGTTTCAGCATGTCATATGAATATAATTTCATGGGTTTTATTTTTTTTTTCAAACGCCAAATGATCGCGATGCTCACGTTTACAAGCCAGCGTCATTATAGTAGTCTAGTCTATTGGTGACCGTTTTACAGAATCTATATGATACTTCAATTCAATGTTTGAGTGGTAGGTAATAACCATATATCGTCAATATAATATCAAGCTACCATAGATGAATCTTCAAATTTGAAAAATCGATTTGCATTATAGCTTGAGGCAAGACAAATAAACAAATATCACAGACATGTTAGGTATCCTAAAATATGATTATGTACGTCTTATGTATTTACTTTCAAGAATGTAGCCCCTACCAAACTTGTACACGCCGTTTAGACATAGGCTTACATAGGCTAACCCTAACCCTCGCACGTCCGAATTTAAGGAAGTGAGGGTGATGGTGGAAGTGACGTATATGCCGTAAAGCAGTCGAATTTTGTAGTTCTTTTTTTTCTCGGGTTACTACCCGAAACCCGAAGTTTAAAAGTACGATTAAAAACGATACAGACCCCGTCAGGCTATGGCAGACGTGTCATTCAACCTATTGTAAGTCGATGTATCATCACAAGAGTCTTGAAAATATATTATGAAGGTTGAAAAGTTACCTAGTGCTGCTTTAAGCCTTGTTTATACTTTCGTCTGGCTCCACAGCGCGAGCTTCAGTTGACTGCACGCGCGCCTCATACGTTTGGGGACGTGTTTCTACTCGACGCGCTCGCTCGCTGTTGCGCTATTCTTTAAAGTCGGCATGAAACAGAAGTTGAGATCATCTATTTCTCCTTATTGTGACGTAAATACGAGTGAAACGGCTTCTGAAATGAGAAAAAAATGTAGGGCGAGGCTTGATTTCGTCCTTCGGGGTTGGATTGGATCGTTGGAAGTTGGGCGTTGCTAACAAAATGGAGGCAGATTTGAAGTTTGCACTTAAAAAACTCGATCTATCTCTTAAATAAATGTATTTTCTCTCTAAATCTTTTCTACATATGTTACTGAACATATTTCCTCACTTTTCGCTGGTTTATGCTACGGATTTCACTTATTTTAAGTCTTTTATGGCTTTATTTCTGTAAAACTTTTTCTCCGCTCTCCCTTATAAGGGGTGCGGGGCGTAAGCGCGTTCACACACGCTGCATTCCTCAGTGCGCGCCGTCACGACAAGCTGTTCGTCCGACTATATTGAGTAATTTTTACATAAAAAAAGCTTTTATTTCTCATATATTTCTCTATATTTGCCTCAAGTCCTTCTTGAAGAAAGTATTGTGTACACCCGAGAAAAATGCACCTAACCACCATGCTACGATCAGTGACAGGTTTCTGAGAGGCGGTGCAGAAACGAGATGGGGCGATAACCCCGCCCTCGCGCCATAGCACATGACCGGGAAGGAAGAGAGGTTGTTTCGATGGGGGAGGGAAAGTTAACATATTTGATTAAAGATTATACACTGTCAGAAAAAAAGGTACAGTGCTGTCACTGGGGCGGTACCCTAAGGTACAAAAGTGAAAAGGTACATCTTTGTACCTTACTCACCCCTAAATGGTACATATTAGTACCTTAAAAGGTACATATCAGTACTTTAAGAGTGCATATTAGTACCTTAAAGGTACATATTAGTACCTTAAAGGTACATATTAGTACCTTTTCGGTTTTGTACCTTAGGGTACCGCTCCAGTGACAGCACCGTACCTTTTTTTCTGACAGTGTAAGGGTAAATTATTATTTTTTTAAATAATGAAGTGCACAGATAAATCAGTTATAGTAAACACTACAATATTAAATATAAAAATACGAATTGTAAAATTTGATTTCATGCCGCCTTTAAAACGACATGGAGAGGTACTCTGCACCAGTGCCTTATGACAAAGCATCTAAACGGTACAAAGAAATAACGGCGACACTGCACCTTAATGTTAAATGGTAAATCGACTGCATTTATATAGCGCTCTCAACAGACCTATGGCCATCCAAAGCGGTTTACACATTGCCTCACATTCACCCATTCACACACCGACGGCGGTGTCAGCCATGCAAGGCGGCATCCAGCTCATCGGGAGCAGCTGGGGTTAGGTGTCTTGCTCATGGACACCTCAACACTTTGGTCCGATTGAACCACCAACCTTCCGGATTGTAGACAACCTACATGAACCACTGCCGCCCCCAAACTCACGCTTATTAACTTACTAGTTCTCTTTGTTTTTTTAAACCGATATAGGAGAAAGTGCTTCACATACTTCCCCTTTGAGATTCAACATTTGAACTGTGCTAGGGGCACCAAAAGATCATTTTTATTTTTACAAGATGATTGCACCCCCCCAAAAATGACCTTTTTTTTAACCTTATGTAACTTGACCCCCCTAAAAGTCATCGTATAATTTCCCTTAATGTTCCTTCTGTCCGCTTCCAGACATTAAAAGCTCTGGAATGATGAAGACCACCAACTGCTCCCAGCGTGAACTGAACTGTATATTCCAGGGTATTAAGATGAAGCAGCGAGGTCTGTCCATGATTCAGACAGAGTAAATTGACGTCTTTAAAGGTTTCTTAGTTAATATACTCTTGTTCTGCCTGCTTTTCAGTCATCTCAGGAACATCTCTCTTTGTGTCCGTGTGAAGTTTAAAGGCACGCCGAGGCTTTGATGGTAATTACCGGCCTGCGATTTGTGCTGCCCACTGAGACAGTCGTAGAAAGTGAGCGAGAGAGAGAGAGAGAGAGAGAATGACGAAGTCGTGGTGTAATCTGCGCGGCCGTGGTACTAAAAGCATCGCAGTGCCATTCTGACAAAGAGATCAACTCTAATGCAGTGTAATAATGGCACTCACTTTAAACGGCGCCCACTCAAAAGGGATTTTACCAAGATGGTTCTGCCTCCACCTGCTGCCAGAAGTTGAAGATGATGATGCTAAATCTGATGACAGTGATGAGGGTTACCAAGATGTGATGATGGTGTTTAACTCAATTTTTACATATTCTGATATTCTGAGTCATCCACGCACTTTCAAAAAGTCATGCCATGATGCCAGGATGTTGCTAGGATGAGGTTATGCGGTTGCTATGGTGTTTTGTGTGGTTAAAAGAGCCCCTCCCAGTCTCGGGGTCTAAGGATGAGAAATGTAAAATATAATATTGAACGATATTTTAAAATCTGGTTGATTTATTATTTAGTTCCTCCCGGGAATACACATTTAAGAAAAATAAATAAATTAAATTACATTTTATTGCCAAATGATAAGACAGTTTCGATAAAAAAATAAATAAATTGGTAACACTTTCTATGAAGCCAGTGCGTATAATGAATTATAGCCTAATTTTTACTTATTTATAAGTATTACTATTCTATAAATATATTTATTAAAAACTCATTAAGACCTATAATTCATTATAAGAACAGTTATAGTTACATTTAAATTATTTTATAATTATAAGTCATGCATTTGCTTTTCAAATACAAGTCAAGTATTCATTTTTCAGTCGTATGGTTCCTTGAATGTATTTATACAGATGCAGCCTGCATTGCTATAATATGACTCTTTTAGTAATTCATATTTCTGTCAAATAAGTAAATATATTGTTCTTAATAGCTGTGTTGTGTTCTTATATTTTAAGCTATTTATTTATAAATGTAGCTATGTAGAAGTTAATGAAAATAATAAAAAAAAAACATTTGAAAAAAGCATTTTTAATGTTGCATACTAGCAAAACACTGCAACGTTATTTTTTAAAGTTAAAGCTATAAGCAATACCATGCATATGGCTGAGGAGATATAGATTTTAATAAATCAAAATACCATCCAAGGAACCATACGACTGACTAAATTACGAGCATTGTAAAAGCAAATGCATGACTTATAAATAATTATAATAAAATAAATGTAACTATAACTATTCTTATAATGCAGTATAGGTCTTAATGAGTCTTTATTCATATATTTATAGAATACCAATACTTATAAATAAGTATAAGTGAGGCTTTGATTCATTATTAGCATGGGCTTCATAGAAAGTGTTACCAAATACTACTGACAAGGCTTATAATGTTTAAAATGTTATATGATATTGTTTGTCAGTACAAGTCAGTAACTATATGTCACAGGTACGATGCAGTCATTTAAATAAGAATCCACTCAATCAACACGCTCCAGCAAACAGGCGGCAGTAGCCTGTGGAAAGAGGGAATAAAAAGGATGAATAAATGTGCCTCTGCTTGACTGCCTTGTGCCAAGTGTAAAGTTTGGTGGAGGGGGGGGTTGTGGTGTGGGGTTGTTTTTCAGGGGTTGGGCTTTGCCCCTCAGTTCCAGTTAAAAGGAACTCTTAATGCTTCAGCATACTAAGACATTTTGGACAATTTCATGCTCTCAACTTTGTGGGAACAGTCTGGGGACGGTCTGCAGATTTCCCTCAACCAGTTTTTGTCACAGGTTCAAGTTGTTCACATCAATTCGCTACATCAATCAACAGAAAGCTGCTCAGTTTGACAACATCTTCTATGTGGACCATGCTTCATTCATAACTGCAATATTGATATTTTTGCTCCCAAATGTTCACAAAAATTTAATTAACGTCACTGCACCTTTAGTTGCACGCCACATTGACTCCATTGTGCTATGATAGAATATGACCCGTTATGATTAGATATGATTGGTTCCAGCTCTTGTTTTCGTGTGCTTTCTCGAATTGGCCTAAATGGGAAGACTAAATGCAAAAGAACACTAACTTGATGAAATTTATACTTGGTTTAAATAAATAGGACATTACATAGTTAGTGTAAAAATACAAAATACAATTGTATTTGGTCTCTCTTTTTTGTGTAATGTTTACTTAACCAGGAAAATTAAGTGTAACATGGACATACATTAAAATTTTTGATATGCACCACATTGCCAAAAGTATTGGGACACCCCTCCAAATCATTGAATTCAGGTGTTCCATCACTTCCATGGCCACAGGTGTATAAATCAAGCACTAGGCATGCAGACGCTTCTACAAACATTTGTGAAAGAATAGCTCGCTCTCAGGAGCTCAGTGAACTCAAGCGTGGTACCGTGATAGGTTGCCACCTGTGCAATAAATGTATTCAGTAGTTGTCAACTTTCTGCAGAGTCAATAGCTCCAGACCTCCAAACTTCATGTGGCCTTCAGATGAGCTCAAGAACAGTGTGTAGAGCTTCAGGGAATGGGTTTCTATGGCCGAGCAGCTCATCCAAGCCTTACATCACCAAGTGCAATGCCAAGCGTGGGATTTAGTGGGGTAAAGCACGCCACCACTGGACTCTAGAGCAGTGGAGACGAGTTCTCTGGAGTGACCAATCACGTTTCTCTGTCTGGCAATCCGATGGACGAGTCTGGATTTGGCAGTTGCCAGGGAAACGGTACCTGCCTGACTACATTGTGCCAAGTGTAAAGTTTGGTGGAGGGGGAGTTATGGTGTGGGCTTGTTTTTCAGGGGTTGGGCTTGGCCCCTTAGTTCCAGTGAAAAGAACTCATAATGCTTCAGCATACCAAGACATTTTGGACAATTTCATGCTCCTAAATTTGTGGGAACAGTTTGGGATGGCTCCTTCCTGTCCCTTCATGACTGCGCACCAGTGCACAAAGCGTTGCTCCATAAAGACATGGATGAGTGAGTTTGGTGTGGAGGAACTTGACTGGCCTGCACAGAGTCCTGACCTCAACCCGATAGAACACCTTTCAGATGAATGAGTTTGGAGACTGCGAGCCAGGCCCGACCTCACAAATGCGCTTCTAGAAGAATGGACAAAAATTCCCATAAACACACTCCTAAACCTTGTGGAAAGCCTTCCCAGAAGAGCTGAAGCTGTTAGAGCTGCAAAGGCTGGGCCAACTCCATATTAAACCCTACGGATTAAGAATGGGATGTCATTACAGTTCATGTGCATGTAAAGGAAGATGTCCCAAAATGTTTTGTAATATAGTGTATATAAAACCTTTTTTTTTTTGAGGACTTTGCCTCCTCATTTTAGAACACCTCCGCACACCACTGGAATATTCGGCTCCTTTTGAATGCCCGTCAATAAAGAAAGATGCTTTTTGTCCCATATTGGTCTAGTTACAGCATCTACAGCCAAACCTTGACCCTTTGATTCAAATGATACACTACGAGAGGAGAGCAGACAGAGGCACATTTATTCATCCTTTTAATCCACTCTTTCCACACCAGTCAGGCTACTGCCGCTTGTTTGCTGGAGCGTGTTGATCTTGTTTGCTCAGCAGGGTTAGAGTACGGGATGGTATGGAGGTGTATGTGTGTGTGTTCTCGGCGGGAAGCGGGACAGAGCTGTGTTCTCTCTTCTTATCCAAGACAGATAGGAGCAGGGGGTCTGCACACATTCAGAGCCGTGCCTCCGCTGTCAGCGCTCAGACGTCTATAATTCCAACCTGCCGATCTTCTGCCACAAACGCACACTACGTACAGGTAGCTGAACCAAAGGATTTGCAGCTCAAATGGCCGTACGTGAATTCTTAAACCTGTTTCTCCCCACTCTGACTACTGAAGATGAAGTTTTTGAGCAGTGTCTGGATAGTGTTAAGAGGCGTGCATTCCATGTTGAGAAGCACAAGGAAGAATTTTACACGCTGTATTTAAGGCTCTCGGCTGGTGGAAGAGCTGTCTTGTTAAGCGCTCATCCATTCAGCTCCTATAAGGTCATTTCTCTTAATATTTAACCACATGTTAGAAGCGACTATGCCATGCAAATGCCAAGTTACACGACAGCGTGCGAACATCAGTGCATTTGCCTTCGCTTCAAACTGATTACAATGGAGATGGTCGAGGCGACACATGCAGGCGGGTTATACAGGCCCTCTGGGAACATGGTACTTGCGAATCTTTAATTCAAGGATTCGCCTGACGTTAACATGAGCAGGCTTTAATGAATCTCTCGTGAAGTTCATGCTTCATTTTAACGTCAGGGGACAAATGAGGTCTGTATAGAGCTTCGCTCACGGGTTCGCTCACATCAGTAGTTTCAGAGTTATTAAAGCTATTACAGAGGATGTATAATGGATAACAAGAAATTCCTTGCTTTTTCAGAGTATGATGATGTACAGTGTAGATCGAGCTCCCTCTCCAGTCCACTCTGGCTATTTATAGAAACGAAGCAACTTGACCAGAAATGTTCACATTTATGACACAGGAAAAGCCAGAAGGACACAGTGTAAAGCTTCTTGGCTCATGAATATTATTGGGCAATATAACACTCAAAGGCAGGAACCGCAGTCACTCTTATTTACCAAATTGTTGCACTGTTTACCAAAAATGATGTCTGTGATGACATCACAATAAGCACACTCCCGCACTGACATTTACATTCACATTAAGGTCTATTTAGTATTCAATCACTTGGCCTGCCCGTATGAATCTCATTGTAAATGACATCTTGGTACAATTTGATAGTTTTCACACATGAAGAGTAAAGCCAATCATTGAATATTAAAGTTTCAAAGGGACAGTAACACAACAAAATCTGTTTAGCTCTGATGGTCACAGAGAGGGCACACAATGTAGAACTAAATGATGCTGTTTGGTGCAAGAAACCTTGACTAATAGTACAAGTGCACTTGTAATGCTGCAAAAGTGCTACAAAAAAAAGTATTTTTGCTCCATTTTTGTTACTCTACCAAAAAATGCAAATTCTCTCATCATGCCATCCCAGAAGGATAACGTTTTCTTTTCCACGTTTAAGGATGTCACAGCTTTCAGACGCTCTCATAGCTGCGCGCGTTCATGGCTGTTTAGAGTAGATGCAATACTACTCTATAGGTACTCAAGAGTGTTTTAATGCTTCAGCATACCAAAACATTTTGGACAATTTCATGCTCCCAATTTTGTGGGAACAGTTTGGGAATGGTCCCTTCCTGTTCCAACATGATGCCGTCCCAGAAGTGTGTGACTTTCTTTCTTCGGATGAACACACATGAAGATTATGGAAAAAATAATCAGAATTTTGATCTTCCTAATAGTAGATGGTAGGGGTGGCACGGTACATGGAAAAAAAACGAACCGTTCGATTCGCTCGTCTCGGTTCGGATCGCGCATGCGCAATGTATCCTCGTGCCCGTATGTTACCTCAGACAGCAGGTGTCCTTTTCGCGCAAAATAAGACATACAGTAAAGTAAAAGTGGAGTGCTGCAGGTCACGTCACATGTAGAAATGAAAGTGGGAGAGTTAAGGAAGGCTGCCCGGAGTTGGAGGATGACAGCCAGTTAGGAAACAACTTGATATAACAATTTTTAATACTGTATCCTAAATTGTGGATGATTAAGCCATATATACCATATGCTGAAGTACATTTCTGGAGAGTTAACGATTAAAAAAAACAACAACAAGAACCGTACAGAACTGAAAACCGTGACCTTAAAACCATGATACGAACCGAACCGTGGGTTTTGTGAACCGTGCCACCCCTAGTAGATGGTGGTCCAGTGGGTTAAACCACTGAACTGATACGCAGAAGGTTGCTGGTTCGATCCCAGCGGTCACCACCAGTGTGTCCTTGAGCAAGTCACTTTACTCCATGTTGCACCAGGGGGATCGCTTTGGATAAAAACGTCTGCCAAATGCATAAATGTAAATGTAATCCAGACAACCCCGGTGGATGAATCCTGGAGGTTCCCCATGAGGAAAACAGCTTATACATTTTTGTGAGTTTTTTTGAAAAGGGTTACTATAGGGTTTTCTATATGCATAAAGCATAATATTTTATTTATGCGAATTCAAGCGAGAAACTTTACATAAACTCAACCCTCTCGTGAACACACATACAACAGTTGTCCGAAAATGATGCTTTGTGGTAGTAATTTTTTTTTTTTTTTTAACACACACCTATTGTTTACCTTCAAAATACATTGATTCATCCACTGGGGTTGTATGGATTACCGTCACGATGACTGTATGTGCTTTTTGGAACGTCAACATACAGTGTGGGCTCCAATTCACTGGCATTATAAGGACTCAAAGAGATGGATTATTTTTCTAAATATCTTTGTTTGTGTTCATCTGAAGATGGTAAATGATAAGAGAGCACCCCTTTAAAGTAAACATAAAACAGCATTCACAATGACAGGGCTTGATTTTATCCAATAGAAATTGTGGCTTAAAAGTAGCCCAAAATATCAACATTTCCTCACTCCTGTACTGGCTCTGCACATTCCCCTAGTGCGAGGCAGCTGATGTAACCTCATGACGGACGTTTCGGCGGCGGGACTGCGTGTGGCGGAGGGAGTCCATGGCGTGCTGGGTCTAGACACGGATGTGTGACTGGAGTGTTTGCCCTGTGGCTGTGTGTGCGTGTGACAAAAAAGCGCTCTGTGGCATCCATTACCATGCCACTGAGGCACAGCAAAAGCTTCTCTCTCTCTAGTTCTACATTCCCAGTCCAACCTTCAGGGGATTACCATTCATTCAACCTTAACTTCAATATACACACAACACAGGGCATGTTAGCCTTCCAATTTACACAGTAGCCACCAAGCTGCATATAAATGAGCGCATGCTTCGGTTTATTTTGCTCTCTCTCTCGGTGAGTGATAATGAGACGGCTATCAGATTGCAGTATCTTTAAACCCCGCTGTGATTGGTAGTGGCGTTGTGCTTTGCGAGTTCATGTTTGTCCCTTCGCGCCACACCAGTCGTCAAGTATTGTTCGCTCAACCGAGCATCACTTCTCTGGGGTGCATAAATCAAAACAGTGAAATGAGGTCTATGTTTCTCTACAGAATGTATTATAAGTACATTAATTCCGTCTTCCAGGGATGTTTTGAAGTCTCCGTTTACCTGACTATTGCCACTCTGATTGTCGGGACAGACGGTGTCAACACTGCATTTTTTGAGGGTTGGACTCTTCAGGCTGTACTATTATCAAAAGTGCAGAATTCCAGCAAAAATATTCCCCAATCGAATGCCGTTTGCATGCTAAGCTCCTTTGAGCAGGTTTCCAAAATGGTAGTTTTGGAATGTGGGTCAGTGGGCTGGCGAGATACTTTATTCTTTGTGCGTCATCCTCTTTTCACATCAAACCAATCAGCTTTCTTCTTGATTTCAGGCACAATGTTTGTGCATTTGAAAAACAGAACAAGAAACACTCAAGTCGAAAGCCGTTCTGGTTTTATCATGTCGCCAGGCCAACCATATGTTGGGCAGGCATTGTTGGATGGAACTGATAAGCGTTTCAATCAGAGGAGGATTATGGGTAGAAATCTGCAGATTGTGTCCTCTCGAGGATTGAGTGGCTTTAAAGCGCTAAACGCACAACTCATCCACAGCTTGAACATTTAGTCTGGACCATGTCCCTTTTTGGAATAACAACAGACATAACAAGTAGAGGAAAACAATTCCAGGACAAAACAGAGATTCATCTCAAAGTTGCAGCTGCTCCATTTCGCTGTGTAAAAATACCAAAAAATAAGTTTCATCACCAGAGTTTTATACTTTCTAAAGAAAATTTAAGGCTGATTATTGGATTCCATTTGTACTCCCTCTAAAAGACTGTGGGAAAAGCATATAAAAAAGTATATTTATTATCAAAATTGTCATCTTTTTCCAATAGTATTGTATTTGCTTTCATTTGCAAATATATTTGTTTTAAATATATATTTCTCAATTATAAAAAGATTTGGTAATAGAACCGTTAACTCTTTCCCCGACAGCGTTTTTGAGAAAAGTTGCCAGCCAGCGCCAGCATTTTTGATCATTTTCACAAAAGTTTCATGGCCCGTAGAATATTTAGTTGTATGAATATGTTTTATTCTAGGATCATGCATACTTTTTTATCAACTATTGAATGTGGGTAAGTTTCATAAAAAGAAGCTGAGAAAATTGCGTTTTCTTGGATTCACAATGATCATCAAAACATAGATGGAGAAGATCGAGTCCATCAACATCCCCAAAGCTTGAGTCCCATAGGTCGACATTTCATTCTGTAACGTTGCGCAGTTTTGATTTGTATGCCCGCTCCTGCTAGGTTCTATTCCGCACCCTCCCGCTTAAAATTCACTCTGTGTATTTTCTTTCCGACCCGACCGATCCCTCTAAATTTAGACCTCGTTTCCAGATTTAACTTTCCCCTAAAGAAAGAGAGGGATAACTGGGATTCATAAGGGCAGGCCAAGTTATTGATTACTAAATAGACTGGGATAACATATATTAAATGTTGGTTCTACAATAATTTTTATTTGTTATTTTTGTCTTATCATGATACTGTCACCACCGTAAAAAATGTCACAGAGAAAAATAGGCTCAATCAAATACGTCATTTGTCACACAAAATTATAAGCCAAAAATACAAATAAATGTAAACTGTCGGCTTACTAGCTAATGCTACTGCAAAATGAAATATTTTTTAAAATCCATGCAAGAACAGAATGTCTCTGACTGACGACAGTTTCATTACTGAACGTCTCCTCCCAAATCTGACCACGAAGTCTGAATGTTCTCTCTGAAGGAGCTCTCGTGGATGGGATGCACAGAACATGTATTGCCAGGTTCAGGGCAAGGAACTGGGAACTATGTGAACGCCACCATTGCAGAAAGTTACCGACCACTACCGTCTTTGATTTGGAAATGTACGCCCACTCCGCAAGAAAACTGATCGCATGGGAACCCAATGCAGACCTCTACTAGTCTGCTTAATATTGATGTTAATGCATCTGCTGCCATATGCTATCGCTTGTTTCCGCTTCTTCTTTTCCTGTGTTTTGATCTGGAGATAACAGTGAAAACACAGAAAGCAGGAAAATTCCATCATAAATAATGGAAAAATCTGCCAATGGCGGGGACAGAGTTGGAGAAGAATCAGAACCCTGTTCAAAATCCTAACAATATAAGCACCAGTACTAATTACGTGGCCTTTATGCAACCACTATAATCATTATGTTCTCAACATGTTCTTTGTTGTTGTTGTTGTTACAGAGAAAGAGACATTTCTAGAGCCTTTCGTGCTCCGAGACCTGTTGCCGTCTTCAATCGGGAGCTACTACCGCTACATCGGCTCTCTGACCACCCCGCCCTGCAGCAAAGTGGTGGAGTGGATCGTCTTCAGTCGGCCTGTGTTCCTCTCCTACAAACAGGTGAGTCTTTATGCCACACGTATGAAGGTGTTTTGAAGTTATTCATGCTTGTTGAGGGTTTTAAAAGAAACATTTATTTTAAAGGGCACCTATAATGCCCCTTTTTACAAAATGTAATACAAGCCTCAGGTGTCCCCAGAGTGTGTCTGTGAAGTTTCAGATCAAAATTCCTAACAGATCATTTAATATACCATTTGGAAAATGCCAATTGTGGGGTTTTAGAAAAATGAGCTGTTTTGTGTGCGTCTCCTTTAAATGCAAATGAGCTGCTGCTCCCCGCCCTTCACAGCTCGTGAACACGCGAATGAAAACCGAAACATGATGCATCTGCTTGGCTTTCATTATCATCTCTATCGCTGACACGCTCACGTGACATAGCAGTTCTTCATCATCATGAAATATTATCATCTGCATGTGTTTTAAAGGCGTATCACTCTCAACCTTACAGTCTATCTATGCTCTCAACTTGAGCACACACCCCCAACGCATGCGCACAGAGAGCTGGATGTCGGCGCGTCCGTGAGTAGGCTATTAAACTAGACTAGTTCTCTTTCATGTTATTGCGAATAAACTGCCAAATGCACTCAAGGTTATGTCAGAAACACACAAAGCTCACATGAAAACAGTTGGTTATGTCTGTGCACGTATGCAGCAAGTAAATCCCGTGTGTGTATCAGATCTGTGAAAGCAGTGTAATATACAGTACCTACTGCTATATATGCTGTTAATATGAATTAAACAACAAGAGAACAACAGAAAATCCCTCACTGCTCTCGACTGAATGAACTTTAGTAGCTTTATGAAGAGCATATTTCTTACTTGAATGCTCTGGCGAGGAGATTAACATGGCCGACTGTGCAGGGCCGTGCACAGACATTTTGAGGGGCAGTGGCCCAAACCAAAAAAAGGGGCACTGGGGTGAGGTGGCATTGGGGCGAGGATTGGGTGCTTGTCCATACAAATTATCCATCTTACTAGTCAGTCAAAACAGTTTTGATCTAATTCTGTGTCTATCGAAAATAGTGATATATGACATTGTATTATGTCGAATATCCACATTTTTGTGTCTTTTTGTTCATGAAGGATTTGTGGACACAATGTTTTTGGCTTTGTGGAGTAAATGTTATAGCTTTAATTTTGAAGAAAAAAGATAAAATTAGACTCTTGGGGTAAGATGACCCAGCCATATTTGGCACAGAAGGCCCCAAGTGGTATGTTGTTGTTATTGTGTTTTTTATTCAATACTTATTGTAATTAACGGAGCTATTATTTAATATTTTCATGAGTTAGATGTACATTTCAGGCATCTTCACTTTCATTAAAACCTATAGGTTAATTGAGTGATTTCTATTACGACAAAATCTATTATGTTTTTTTTTATTATGACATATCTTCAATTAAAATATGGGCAATTAAATAAGTAAATATTGATATGCTTGTACATAAGTCATAAAAAAAATACCTTTCAGATGATTATCTTTTACTGGGATTCAGATTTTTCTTTGATCAGTTATTCAATTATTCTACTAAATTGTCAAAATAAAATTAAGTTGAATATTTTTTGTATTTTACATTATGACACGGAAGATGTATAGCAGTAGCTAATAAGAATTATATCAAAAGTAATTTATATATTCTGCAACAGTTTATGGGTTATTATTTATGTTATGTTATTTATATTAGATCAAACTTAAAAAAAAAAAAAACAGAAATAAAGCCATAAAAGACTTAAAATAAGTGAAATCCGTAGCAGAAACCAGCAAAAAGTGAGGAAATATGTTCAGTAACATATGTAGAAAAGATTTAGAAAATACATTTATTTAAGAGATAGATCGAGTTTTTTAAGTGCAAACTTCAAATCTGCCTCCATTTTGTTAGCAACGCCCAACTTCCAACGATCCAATCCAACCCCGAAGGACGAAATCAAGCCTCGCCCTACATTTTTTTCTCATTTCAGAAGCCGTTTCACTCGTATTTACGTCACAATAAGGAGAAATAGATGATCTCAACTTCCGTTTCATGCCGACTTTAAGTAGTAAAACCACTACTGGATTGGTCCACCGCACACACACCTGCAACGAGAGTACAAAGTTCCAGTAAGGGCTTGTAACGAGTAGAATTCGGTACTGCTCCTTTAAGGCGGAACGCACTCGCTGATGAGTGGGCTGTGGGGAGTCCGTGGATGGAGCGCGAGCTGTGAGCAAGCGTCGCATGTGTGCGTGGGGACGACGCTGACAATAAAACCCAATGTGAAACGTCAGATCGCCTACGTGAGTTTTGTTTGCACTTAGCTGCAACTATCCGATCTCTCAGTTAAGCGTTACAGGCTGTCAAGTCTGTTTTATTCACTTTAAACATCGAATGAAATTATTTTATTTCTCTTTTAATACAGGCGATGTGTTATTAATAAATCACCAAAGACAAAAAAAATATGATACCAATGTATTTTTCCACAAGTCCGATGTTTTAGTGATCATAGTTTGGTAACAGCTTGTAATTCACCCACAACTAACGAGGCGATAAGCCCATGTGTGAACTGATATTACAGTCCTTCCAGAAAAATGCGGCTTTTTTTGTGATTGTTGCGGGCAAAAATCCTTGATTATGCGGCACGTTTTCTTAAAAAATGCGATGGAAAATGCGGGATATTTATGCAATTTTATGCGATAAAACTTGCAAAAACTGCGGTTTGATGAAAAAGAGAAAAAAAGCTAATATTTTTTATTGAATATTTAAGTTCTCATCTTGTTTTATTGAAGACCTTAATAAACACATGGCTCAATTTGGACCGATTTCAAAACACAGCATCATGAAGCTTTGAAGCGTTATGAATCAGTGAATCGACTCTGAAATACGTGACTTTGGCGATCCGAACCGCTGAATTGACTCATTGATTCATAACGCTTCAAAGCTTCATGATGCTGTGTTTTGAAATCGGTCAACACACCGGGAAACTGCTTTGCGCGGTCTTTTGCTGTTATTTTTGTTGGCAAATGGGAGTTTGCGCTTCATCATGGTTTCACCGATATCTATGGTTTCACCACGAGGCTTGCAGATTTTCAATGACGTTCACGTCGGGTAATTACGTCACTTCAAAACGTTCCCATGGCAATAGGCGGAAATGGCGGCTCTTGTGTGACGTAAACGAACATTTTTCAACTTTCTG
This sequence comes from Romanogobio albipinnatus, assembly GCA_023566225.1. Classification (NCBI taxonomy): domain Eukaryota; kingdom Metazoa; phylum Chordata; class Actinopteri; order Cypriniformes; family Gobionidae; genus Romanogobio; species Romanogobio albipinnatus. The sequence goes on from CM042254.1 coordinate 47,087,890, forward strand.
CTAATATATATATGACTTTTTTGCAACGAAAATGCGGGGATTATGAAATCATGCTAGCCCCGCATATTTTGCACGCGGAAATAGGCAATTTATGCTGTGAAAGTGCGGCGTATTTGAAAAAATGCGGTCCCCACATAAATATGCAGACTTTGGCTGATTATGCATTAAATCATGCGATCGCATAATCGCGTTTTTCTGGAGGGACTGATATTAGGCTAATGTAGATTTAGCGCTGTGTTGGGCTCAATGCTATATGGAAAAACTTTGAGGAAGCAAGAATAATTATATTACCGTGTGGTGGACCTATGATAAGCAGTGCACGTTTCTCTGGTCATGAGCGCTGAATTTTCTTCACTATCGCTCATTTTTCTCGCTCCACTCCACTCTAATCCTCCAATTTAGCCTGTCATCCACTGTGACTGTCAACAACACCGCATGCAGCACCCACAAGCCCGGTCTGCCAAACGCATGCGCACTTGCGCAGCGTTACGCATAGCGCGTAGCATTATATCGAGCATTTATCGAACTTTGTTATCGTTTTATCGAGGAAAATTATTTTGCGATAATTATCGTTATCGTTTTATCGCCCAGCCCTAGTGTACACACACTGCCAACTCACATTTATGTTCAAACACCATGTAAAAGTGAATTGTGCATAATAGGTGCCCTTTAAGACAAATGCCAAATTATTCCAAACAAGATTGGGAGCTTATTATGCATCTTTATTCAAAGCAAAGCTCAAAGTGACAATTCCCATAATACAGAGCTGCTGACCCAGTTGAGAAGTCTGAGAAAATTAAAACTGTTTTTAGGCAGAGCTCATAAAAACACCTGGGGTTTTTTGGACAAGAGCTAAACAGTATGAGAAATAAAAGAATACTCTAGTGAGTATAATACCCATTATTCTTCGAAAGGACCTTAAAAGACCTCAGACTTCCACCACACTGCCTCGTGCCTCTCATTAGTATGTACTCTTTCGCACATACATCCTGTCCTCCCTCTCAGCAATGCTCTGATTGGTACAAATACTCTCAAATTAAGCTTTTACACTGCAATAGAACAAACCCAACCACCAAAAATGGGGCGTCTTCATGCTAACAGGCTGCATGAAGAGCTACGTGAAGGTCAGATGAGTTTACACCAAAGTGGAGAGGAAAGGGTCTAGGTTTTAGAGCAGAACTCATCAGGGTGGACACAGTCACCACTGTTAGACTCAGATACCAAACAAAGAGAGACGTGATAAACGGGGACTAAAGTTTATAATGTACAGGCCGAGAACACAGTGACTGTTTATAAAGGTTGTTCTCCGTCAGAAACCAATCCATCTCTGGCCTCTCTGCGGCTTCTGATCTCACCGCGTGATGCTTTGCTCTCACATATAAAAGATCAAAAGACATCTGTATAAAACTCACCCGGCCGGCCATGTAAGATTCCATGTTATTTCAAAGTCATTTCAAGATTTATAACCCATATGGTGTAAGACTGTAACGATCAAATCAATATTTTAAAAAGAAATAGGCAGAGAACGCATATTTAATTTCACTCTCAAAAACGTGATGGACGGAAGCACCAACTCTCTGTTTTCAATCATTCGTAACAACATTATTGCGTAAATTTTGTATATGGGTTTATTAATTATTTACTGATTATTCCGTTCTGCTCGTGTATCTTGAATGGGGCTTGATTTGCCATTACCTGATTGTTGAACGTTCAGCCGATGCAATACTGGAAATACTGGAAAACAGAATTTTGTCTGGATCATGTTGTATGCAAGATTTATTCAAATGGGTCTGAATGGAGGAATATGACCCCAAATACCCCCCCGATACCCATCAGTGGTATAAATGCAATATCCCAGTGTCACAATATAATTGTTTCCAGTGTTTGCTGACATATGCTGGAAACAACCAAAACTGTCTGCAGGGTGCTAGAGCACACAGGGCCTGAGATATACACTTTCCAAAAAATTATAGCCATAAAAATCAAAAAGCGCCTATTTTGTTTGTCTGTTTTTGTATATTTTATATGTTTATTATACCACACACAACATATACTATAATATTTATCGCGTTCAGCAGTGTTTTATGTCATTTCAGGGTTTTCTGTAAAAATGACAGGGATATTGCAACAATGGATGGAAATGGGGGGTGGAATTACATTTACATTTAGTCATTTAGCAGACGCTTTTATCAAAAGCGACTTACAAATGAGATCAATATAAGCAGCTAGTACAGTCAAGGGCAACAGTATGTAACAGTATGTAAGTGCTGTAACAAGTTAATCTAGCACAGAACACACAGGACAGAATGGTTTTTTTTTTGTTTGTTTGTTTTTTTTTTTTTTTTGAGACAGACAGACAGACAGAAAATTAATAGAATGTTAAAGGGTTAGTTCACCCAAAATTGAAAATTCTGTCAGTAATTACTCACCCTCATGTTGTTCCAACCATGTAAGACCTTCGTTCATCTTCGGAACATAATTTAGTATATTTTTGATGAAATCTGAGAGCTGTCTCACTCCTCCATAGGCTTTCAGAGGGACTGAAACTTGATGGCCCAGAATAGTAAGTAAAAACGTAATTTAAGGAGTCCAAATGACTACAGTGGCTCTGTATTAAGTCTATCATGCGACGAAAATACTTTTTGAGCGGAAAAACAACAAAAATAACGACTTTATCCCACTATTATTGTTCAATTTGAGCCTATGAGAGTTCGCGGGAGTGCCACGACGCATGTGCGAGAACTTGCGCATGCGTCGTGGCACTCCCGCAAACTCTCGTCAGAGAGTATATAGTGGGATAAATAGTGGGATAAAGTCGTTATTTTTGTTGTTTTTCCGCTCAAAGTATTTTCGTCGCATGATAGACTTAATACAGAGCCACTGTAGTCATTTGGACTCCTTAAATGACGTTTTTACTTACTATTCTGGGCCATCAAGTTTCAGTCCCTCTGAAAGCCTATGGAGGAGTGAGACAGCTCTCAGATTTCATCAAAAATATACTAAATTATGTTCCGAAGATGAACGAAGGTCTTACATGGTTGGAACAACATGAGGGTGAGTAATTACTGACTTTATTTTCAATTTTGGGTGAACTAACCCTTTAAGTGCTATTCTTGATTGGTCAGGTGCTGCTGGAAGAGATGTGTCTTTAGCTGTTTTTTGAAAATGGCTACAGACTCGGCTGCTCGAATTGAGATAGGCAGGTCATTCCACAGGGTGGGTGCGGTCCAGGAAAAGGTCCGTGAGAGTGATTTCATAAAAAAGGTCATATTCCTCTATTCAGATCCATGTGTATAATGGTGCGTTCACACCGGACGCGAATGAATCGCTCTATTCGCGCAAAATTGGATGCTTGGAATTCGCTTCATTCGCGCGTAACATTCACTTCACAACAGACGCGAATTCGCATCATGGGAGGGGCTTCTGCCAGGCGGTTCGTCTCGTTGAGAAATGGCTGACATGGGCTGTGTTTACAAGTCTTTTTTGTTAAAATACTAATGTTAATGTGTGACAAAACGTAGTTTTAAGACTTTTTCAGGCGATAATGTAGTTGTTTAAAGCTCAAATCTGTGGTTTATTTATAAAAAGAGTGCCTATTTGAACATTTTATCTGGCGTTTTCGGAGTTCCAGTGGATCCCCGGCGCTCCGCGCTCGTTAACCCCGGTGAGAGCAGCCTTTCCTGGGCTAGTCCTTCTGCCGTCTGCCGCTGGCTCTGATGTCTCTGTGGTGTCTCGAGCTATAATTCATCTCGTGTAGATGTAACAGGCGATCTTTGGTCTCATGGATCTATAATTTGTTCCCTGGCAAATCGTTTAGGCTGAGGGCAAAGTGAGGTTTCATTACTTTTTTATTTTTAGGCTATTTAACTTTACGTTACCGTTGTAGCCGACTAGCACTGACTTTAAATGTTTGACTGAATTGTTTGCTTTATTTCATGTATAGCTTATTATACCTTTTACTTATACTTTTGTGTTATTGATCGTAAATAAACTTGCATTTAACAAAAAGAGACTGGGTTGTGTTTAATGTCATTTAATGTTATCACAGGGATAATCATATGCACACTGAACCAGATATTAATATACAGATTTTCTCCTCATTGTTGTCACTACTAGAGCAAGCTCCTGATTGGTTAACGCGGCGCGAATATCCGGCAAAGTTCAGATTTTTCACGCTGTGTCATTCGCGTGAATCGCATCGCAGAATGTCTATTCGCGTCTTTGCATTTACTTAAGATGTAAATCACTCGCGTCATTCGCGTCCGGTGTGAACGCACCATAAATCTTGCATACATGATCCAGACTAAATTCTTTTTTCCAGTATTTTCTGGAATCTAGTGGAAACAGCCCAAACCGTCTGCAGGGTGCTAGATCACACATGGCCTGAGTTATACACTTTCAAAAATGAATTTATAACCAAAAAATCAAAAAGCGCCTCTTTTTTTGGGGGGGGTTATTACAGCTCAGACAACATATACTTAAATGTTTAACACTTTTAGCAGTGTTTTATGTAACTTCAAAGGGTTTCCTGTAAAAATACACCAACGTTTTGTATTTAGACCACTGTATGTGGGTTTGGGAAGCTTTCAATCTAGGGAGGCCAAATCCAGGCGGAAATGGTACCAGAGTAATTTAGTGTAAATAAGCATGTCTCCAGAAAGTAGAGACTCTTCTAAGCTTTCAAATGGATATGAGGTCAGAGCTCCTCCACAGACATTTAACATTTAAAGTATATACTTGATGATGTCATTCCGGACCCTGTACAGGATCTGCAGAGGTTAAACCATTTATGATGCATCATGAAGGCATTTACATGACTTTACATATTGTCAGATCATTGCGTATAATCACCGTACAATCTGCTCAGTCATAGCCCAGGTTTTGTCAGTTGTGTGAGTCACCATCAGTATCCAAATGTTCCGAGCCCGTCAGAGCAAAACTGCAGGAAGCGACACGTGTACGGGTCACAGCTCACCGAGCGTTTAACAGGAAGACACAGTCCCTTCCTTAGAGCTGTAAACGCTGCCCACAGAAGCTTTCTGCTCTCATTTGACACCTCTTCAAGTTCTTTTGTTCCCTTTCTTCTCTGGGTGATTTTGTTTAAAAGGAAACACTGCTGAGGCAGATATAAGTGAGTCTATGGAGGAAGACAGTTGTCCTTCACTCCCCATTTTTCTCGCTCCTTTGTTCTTCATCAAAGCAGGAAGTAGGTCACGGAGACTGACAGACAGAGCTCTGGGGCGCTTTAAGAGCCGATCGATGCGCAGCCAGTCTACCGCATTTTCAACATCTGGAGCATAGGTGGACATCACACGCAGACACATCTTGCCATTTGCCCCGAGAATGCCCTGTTGCTGTGGTTAGGCATAAGGGATTACTCAACCATCCGACTCCAACATGTCTTTTGAGCAGTGACGCACACACACAGATGTGTGACCCAGAACGGCCCTGTTGCTGTGATTCCCCACCAGAGATTACTTAACCTTCATACCCATGATGCAGTCATTTCATAAACACACACACACAAACACATCTGTCCCGGATTACTAGAGCGCTAAGTATTGTACACAATAAGAGACGTGCTTTTGTAGCTGATGCCCAATCCCGGTAAGCTGTTTAGAAGCAAGGTTTTGGCGTACGAGGGATTAATAGATGAGGGTTGTGATCAGGAGATTAATCGAGAGCACCATATTGATGCAGCGGATTTTTGGCGTGGAACCCTGAAGCACAGGAAATGATGTCACACATCAGATTTGGTGGGATATTGGAGAGGTACAGCGTGTGGGAATGTAGGGTTTTCATATTCAGATGTGTGACGGAGCACGCGCAGATAAAAAAACACACATGCTCAGGCTGTTTTTGGGTCCCACATTTTCTTTTCTGTCTGCATTTTCACCTTTTTTCACATATAGCCTTATTCGTGTGTTTCTAGTCGTGGACATTACAGAAGGTCATGGGCTTGCGTGCGTCACGTACGATGTATATGTCTTTTAATGTATTATTCTTTGATAAAAACCTTCACGAGTTTATACCACTGGCTGTTTATAGTACATTTGCATAAGTGAGCAGAGAAATCGAGACAAGTATCTTACTCTTACCTGACACTGATATTAAAATGGGCAATCTTCGCAGTTTCAGCGATTTGTTTATTGATTCTATGTGTTATTTTTTTTGTCGGATACCCTACCATATTGAAACCAGATGAAAGCATGTTCGAAGATTGGTGCGCAAATGGTAGCTCGGGTAGGTCAAAAACACACGAGGAGAAGCGTTAGGATAACACAATCACAGACATTCACATTCAGTCGGGATTAGATTTCTCAGAGGACCGTTGAGTTTGCCAAAAAAAAAAAAAAGTAGGTCATTTGCCCTGGAATTTTTACAGAGGTTGTGTGAGAAAAACATTGACTTGGCAGATTCGGATGGGATTAAAATGGCAAATTACGTCTGTGAAACATGAATTTCCCTCTGGAAAACTAGACCCGTCCGGCTTATGATGACATACCATAAAGTTCTGTTGTTTTTATATAAATATGGATCGATTAAACATAAATGAATTACATGATATGCTTATTAATTAAGCTAATTTATACTACGGGGCCGTTGAATGCTTGAATCTGATTGGCTGATGAACGTTCTGAGGTGTGCAATTATTTTCTGGGAGACGCACAGCGAACGTAGTTCCAGGCAGCTCTTGACCGCATTACAGTTCCATATCACTTCGCATAGTTAACTGTAATAACAGAAATTACAGGACTAAAAAAACTACATGACAGACGATTTTCCTAAAGTAAATCTTAATATTTACGGTGAATATAAAACGTTCAACAACTGGGCGGCAGCAGTATTAGACAGTCCAGATGAAAACCAACATCAGGACATCAGAGGCAAGCTTTTCTATCTCATTACTGAAATCACACTCGCACACGCACTACAGTTTGCACAAAAAGGTGTCAGCGCTGCCCTGACGATTTGATCAGTTAGCCTATATAGTGGAGCATTTAAAGGCTACACGTGACATTTTTTCACTAGCGAGGTAATAACAGCGCTGTTTAGAGACTCTCTCTCTCTCTCTCTCTCTCTCTCTCTCTCTCTCTCTCTCTCTCTCTCTCTCTAATAACTTTATTAAAGGTCCCGTTCTTCATGTTTTTTTGAAGCTTTGATTGTGTTTACGGTGTGCAATATAACATGTGTTCATGTTTCGCGTGTAAAAAAAAAACTGTATTTTTAACACAATTTACTTATCTGTACACCGCTGTTTTCACTGTCCTAAAAACGGCTGATGACTTCCTTTATTCTATGAAGTCCCTCCTTCAGAAATACGTAACGAGTTCTGATTGTGCCAGCGGTTCCCGTGTTGTGATTTGACCGCAGCTTAGCGAACGTGGCACGGTTCCTGTGTTGTGATTCGACAGCAGCTTAGCGCACGTGGAAAGGTCACGCCTCTTAACGGTAGATGTATGCGCTTAATGATCTCTACAGCGTCCCTGGGAAAGCCAAACAAAGGTGATTTGACTCTGGGATAAAAATAACTGCGTCTCGACGACATGGCGACAAACACACTCAAACGCAACACTTCCTTTTCTCCACGCGACACGTCCTCTTCTCCACGTGGGACAGCAACAAGACCACGCCCCCTTTTTTCGCGTATTCTTGTGGGCGGAGGTTAGTCTGTTCTACTGTTCTACTGACGTCATTTATGAAGGAAGTACCAGGATGTAGTCCAAGCCGGCGGTTCGCTGTAGGCTTTGAAAGGGAACTTCTGTTAAATAAAATATCTCGCTTGGCATTGAACTTTGAGCTTTATAATTTTACAGGTTTTATTTATGCTCTAACAGCAACATTACACACTAAGTAAAGTTTGAACAGTGGGATCACGAAGAACGGGACCTTTAATAACTGCAGTAGAATGCTATCAACGGCTCAAGCCTTCGTTAACAGCTTTAAATGACGTTTCGGAACTAGCAAAAGAGCCGTTGGATGAGACGCGGAAGAAATAGTCCTACTCACAATAGCGATTTAAGTACAAAAACCAGACGAATCCCTTTAAATATATCTTCGGATCGATGTCTTGAGGTGTGGTAACCGTAGTATAAGCGTAATAATTGACTCCGGGATAACTGACTTCTCTTCGCGTCGTGACCGCATCACCACCTCGGGTGTGCATTATTCTAATAATTGAACGGCCGTCGTCAATTATTCCTTACGTATTGCATACATCAATGTTTGCTCATAATTTTTTTAAAAATATGAAATATGAATATAAAAATTATAATTTACTCATTAGAGTATTATTATAATATATTATTGGAAATCAAATATATTTATGTTGTATGTTAACATAAATATATTACCGATCAAAAGTTTATACGATTTTCTTTTTAGGTTGCATTTATTTGATCAAAAATAAAGTAAAAATGGTAATATTGTGAAATATTATTACAATTTTATATAGCTGTTTTTTAAAAAAATTCTAGCTTTCTGTCCTTAAAATATGTCTCTAAAGTACAGCCTCAAACTTCCTCTTAGGGCCGTGACACCAAGCCGATGGTTGGACGTCGGGCCCATGTCGGGCAGTTCGCCAGTCTAAGCATGTTGAATCGGCATCAGGTCGTCGTGAGAGAGTTCTAATTTTACGTCATCTTACCTTGAGCATTACCAATATAATTTGAATTATATTAAATCAATATAAAACACAAATATTTTCATAACATCATGAGCCGTCTGGAATGAAGAAAGTGATTAACATGATTGATATTCTAAATGGTAAGCGAGCGCTGCTTTGTTTACCGTTTGTATACCTCCAGGCCTAGTTTCAGTGTCTCTTTTTGAATGACGAATCATAGACTATTGATACCTGCTGATATAGACAGTTGTTTCCTTACAAGCAGACTCAGAACACACTTGCTACTAGTCCTTTTGGTGTGTTCAAGCGCAGCGTTTTAGCCCAGACGCAGCTGGCGCGAGGCGACAACACAGACGCTGCTAGTTCTTTGGCGTCAGCTTGGTGTGTAGCGTGTTTCAGTGTACAGTGATCCATCAAATGACTGCAGATTCCACTGGATTTAGCATAATGTAAAAGGACAATGTGTGGTTTCAGCTTTCGGAACGTTCAGTGTTTTTAGAAAGCAAGAGAGGGAAGGAAGCAGAAGGTTAGTGAGGCATGGCAGAGGCGAAAATAAGACAGACAGTCTTTGATCAGCCTGCGAGCTAAAATAACATTCCTCTGAGTCACTCGTTTGGAAGGAGGGAAAAGAGACGCTGGGCATCTTGGAGATGACTTATTTAAAAAATAAGAGACAGATATGAAAACATACTGAATTATCTCTCTCTTTCTCTCACAGCTGGAGGCGTTCTACTCCATCTTCACCACAGAACAGCAGGATCATGTTAAATCCGTGGAATACCTGCGTAACAACTTCCGCCCACTCCAGAGTCTGGACAACCGAGAGGTCTTCAAATCCGCAGTCAAGGATGCTTGGCTGCCTGACTTGACTGACAGCCTGGGGAACCCGTACGGCACAGAGGCTTCCAAAGGTGGGCGGGCTCTCCTGACAGCTGATTGGCTGTCTTTTGGCAGCTTTTGCATCACATATACTGTACTAATAGATACAAATTTGGATTCAAATAGATTCCGATTTTCCTCATTAGTGCTCGCTCACAATGCATCGCATAACACGAGAGCAAACGTGTGCTCCTCAGTGTGTGTGAGCGCGTGTGTGTAATGAGAGTGAGTAGGTGGCATATGGTGCCGTCCTCTGCTATTGTGTCATTAAGCGCTTTGTCTTTACTTGCCTATTTTCTCGCTCAGTTTCTCTGCTCCGTGTGGCATCCGCTCGTGCTCACAGGAAATGCACAAGACTGCAGCTTTTCAAGGACACACAGCTTTTCTCACCTCTGTCTGTATGCCACAGATCTGCTTCACACACTCTACCTCTCCTGGTGTCCAAAACACACCTGTTTTGGTCCACAAATGATTGGACCGTTCAATAAACACACTTTAGATTTTATATCATGGCTTCTATTTAAATTATATTAAATACATCATGTATAAATATATTTGTGCACATACTATGATTTAATTACAGTAGATTTATCTAATCCAGATGAGATTTCTTTTTTTTTTAATAAGTTGTTTGCAGGCTTTGCATGTTGGAGTATAGATGAAGTATTAAATTCAATTAATATGTACAAATGTGTTTGTAGAATTATCAAATCCTGATGAGATGTTTAACAAAACTAAGATATTGGCATATATTAATATAAAGTTGTTACACTGTTTAATTATTGTATATTTGTATTGAGCTCACTTTCCTTCATGTAATAAAATTCAGGACCCCCCCAATCTGAGGGCTGCCCCCCCCCTCTAAAAACCATGCTGAGTATTGTAAATAATATAACAATATATACTTAAAATAAATGTGTAAGTAGTAAAACAATACAAACGCAAATGGGACAAAAAATGCGTTTTAAGTTTAGAAGCATTTTGAGTCCCCTCTCCCCCCTCGCCTCACAGTGGTTTGATCCACCGTGCACCTCAACTAACGTTACCCATAGACCGTAGAAAAACTACCACACAAGTTTGGGGAGAGAACAAGGCTCTTCAGACAGCAGTTGTGAAACACCAGTAAGTAGCTGTCAAGGCTATTTTATTCACTTTAAATGTCAGATGAAGTGATTATTTTCTCTTTAATACAGATTAGGCAAAACACTGTTAACATCACTTGCCCACCGCTGCACCGCCCCGCTCCGCTGTACAGTAATAACATCATTTAGTTCAGTTAGAGAACTGACAAAACAATTAAAAACTGAACGTGTTTGCTCAATACAGCACGAGCCGAACGAGCAAACAAACCGCTGACAGACACGATTATTGAAGATTTGGTTTCAAAGCGTAAAAGCGCCTATTTAAGGGAGTGTGTCATTGCACTGTTTTGTTGTTGTGTTTTTCATTATGAATAATCGGCTAATGAACCCAAAATTCAAGCAACCCGCCCACAAATTCAAAAAATTGGCTAATTCTAAACCGTAAGTTCAGTCAGATCTGTGTAGGGTTTTGCTCAATATGATAATAAGTGGCAGATCAGAGGCTTGCAGCAGTTGAATATCTAAATATCTGAATATCATAGTATAAAATACTATGTGCAGGACGCAAGATAATTTAATAATTATAATATGACTGCGTGGTGAACCTTAATCATATTTAAACTACTATCGCCGGGCAGACAGAACATTAGATGGCTCCGGGAAGACCAGAGGTGGTGGATTGTGCATTTATATTAACAAAGCTTGGTGCACAAACTCTGCTATTGTTGGGAGTCATTGTTCAGCTAACCTGGAGTTTCTCATGGTTAAATGTAGACCGTTTTATCTACCGCGGGAGTTCACTTCCACCATTATAACTGCTGCTTATATTCCACCGGATGCTGATGCCAAGCTTGCTATGAAAGAACTTCACGCAGCCATCAGTAAACAACAGACTGATCACCCTGAAGCTGCGTTTATTGTTGCAGGTGACTTTAATCACTCAAACTTAAAGTCAGTGCTACCCAAGTTTCACCAGCATGTTTCCTGCCACACCAGAGGAAACAAAACCTTAGACCATGTTTACACAAACATGGCCGGAGCTTACGTTGCAACACCCCTCCCCCACCTGGGACAGTCAGACCACATCTCTTTGTTCCTCAGCCCCAAATATGCACCCCTCATCAACCGTGTGAAGCCATCAGTGAAGACAATCAAGGTGTGGCCTGCGGGGGCAGACTCCACACTCCAGGAAAGGTTTCTAAACACAGACTGGAGTATGTTTGCTTCTCAAGCCACCAGTGGCGCTCACACGGACATTAACTCCTACACCTCCTCAGTATTGGATCATATCAATACCACCATTGACAGTGTTACAACCCAGAAACAGATCACCACATACCCAAATCAGATGATGAACAGGGAAGTGCGACTCCTGCTGAAGTCACGCAATACTGCCTTCAGATCAGGAGATGCACAAGCCTACAGCGCATCCAGAGCAAACCTGAAGAGGGGCATCAAAAAGGCCAAGCACTGCTACAAGCTAAAGATAGAGGGACACTTTTCCAACTCTGACCCTCGACGCATGTGGCATGGCATTCAGGCCATCAGTGATTATAAACCCACCCACTCCACCCCCGCAGCCACTGATGTCAACTTCCTGAACGAGCTAAATTACTTTTATGCTCGTTTTGAAAGAGACAACAGAGAAACTGCCACCAAGCTCAAACCCTCAGCTGACCACCCACCAATCACACTCTCCTCCACAGATGTCTGCAAGGCACTGAGCCGGATCAGCGCGCACAAGGCTGCTGGACCAGACAACATCCCTGGTCGTGTTCTCAGGGCATGTGCGGAGCAGCTCGCAGTCTTTGTGCTAAGCTAGGCTAGTGGTGGATGCGTCAGACTGAGTTATGGCACGCACAGAGATGAGAATGGTGTGTATGGACTTATCTAACTCTGGGGGATACGGTGAATAAGCTAAAGTCCCAAAAAGTCGGCGTGTTCCCAAGTGTTAGAACCCAATAATTGCACGGGGGGTTTTATTCTGCTAAATGTTTTAACATGTAAAACAAAAATTGAGATCACAAATTATTGAATTATTGAATCTTGAGAGTCCAAATCAAAATAATAAATAATAATAAATAAAGCCCCTAAAGTTTTATATCCCACACTGCGTCGTGAAAAACACCAGGGCTGAATCTGAAATCGCCCCTATACCCTCAAATAGGGCATTATTTGAAGGGACAGCCATTTGTAGTGGTGTCAGAAACCATAGTGCACGTTATTGAGTGCACTCATTCAATCCCACACTGCACCGCAATAACGAGTGTACAGACGATGTACACACAACAGCTGTCCGACTTCGCGCACTCGTTTTCATTTACTCCTTCAAGTGAACTATATTAGTGGACTAATATAGGGAATAGTGAATGTGGGTTTAGGGAACGATTTCGGATTCAGCCCAGGACTTTGCATTGAAGCCCTGATGTGGGTCATGTGAGAGGGATCCTCACAGGCATCCTTTCTGCCATTTTTACGTCCCTTTATGCAGCTGTTTAGATCATTTGATCCGCACATGGATTGGCAAACAGAATTAAGGACACACACACCCACCCCTATAGCTCTTAAAACAGACAAAGATTGTTTACCCCATACAAACAAAACCTTCATCCTACACACTCTTTTTCTGCACTGTACCGAGCAGAATATCTTAAGGGCTTTAAAAGATATTGATTGGCATTGGCATTGTACCACGGTAGCTCCTCTCATTTACAGTTCTCTCACATGTTCATAAAATCTTGCCTGGTGATCCATGGTCCAAACACAATCCCCCATTCCCAACGGCTCTAATACAGATCACAGTGCACAAATTACCGGTCAGAAAGACCACCACATCCTCATCAGCTTGCTCAGGGTAAAGAGACTGATGGAGAGAATGATGGAAACAAATGCTGCATTTGTCATTTCCTATAAAGCTGCAATTTGATCATATTTATAATTAAACCATTACATTAAAAAAATATTAATCAAATTAAATAATAATATCAATTGTTTTGTTACTCCTGTAAAGTTTTATGAAATTATTAATGGATCTCATTCATTGCTTTCAGAATCTTTTTTAAAATGAACATTTTTTAATGACTATATTTATTGAACAGAGATTAAATCTTTTATTTATCAAAATAAACCAAAAATAGTACAAACTTTGCTGGTTGTTTTGAACAAGTAACCTAACTTTTACATTATTAAAAACATTATTCTAGCTGAAGTATTTGTATCAAAATTTTGTGTCTTTTGCCCCATGCTGGTTTTACCCCGTGTGTGGGGTAAAGGGCCCACCTTACCACCTCATACATTTTTTCAAACAAAGATTTTCAAACAAACAAACCACTTTTATAATTCTTTTTAAACACATTGGGCCTCATTCATGAAACGTTCGTAAATATATGAACAAATTCTGAGTAATTTGCGCTTAAAATTGACCTTTACGAAAACTATTCGGTAGTTAAACGTGTGTATATTAATGAATTCCAAACATTCGAAAATAGGATGCGCGTACACGCTCATTCATAATTAGCATAATCCCCGCCCATGAGTTACAACTGCAAATTACATGTCCAGGAACGCCGTGGAATCTTCTGGACTTCTTTCTCAGGTTTGGCTCCAGTTTTTTGCGTAAATGCCAAAGAGACTAAATGACCATATGCCTAGCAATAAATATTCAATTATCGTGTGTCCACCAAAGCATTTTTAGCCAGCTAAAAAAACGCCTGGTGTTCTTCTGAAAACGGCTGGTCTCTCAGAAGTCAAGATGGGCAGAGGATCACCAATTCCCCCAATGCTGCGGTGAAAAATAGTGGAGCAATATCACAAAGGAGTTTCTCAGAGAAAATTGCAAAGAGTTTGAAGTTATCATCATCTACAGTGCATAATATCATCCAAAGATTAAGAGAATCTGGAGAAATCTCTGTGCGTAAGGGTCAAGGCCGGAAAACCATTCTGGATGCCCATGATCTTCGGGCCCTTAGACGGCACTGCATCACATACAGGAATGCTACTGTAATGGAAATCACAACATGGGCTCAGGAATACTTCCAGAAAACATTGTCGTGAACCCAATCGACCGTGCCATAACTCTATAGTCAAGTCAACTTTATTTACTGTATATAGCGCTTTTAACAATGCAGATTTTTTTCAAAGCAGCTTTACAGTGTTAAACAGGAAAATAATGCAGCATAATTTTATTCAGCCATCTAGCCATTCTGGAGAAAACGGTGATGTCATCAGATCATTTCAATTATCATACAGTGACATTATGGGCTTTTGATCAGTAATTAGATCAGTAATTTAATTTATTTGGTTAATTTAGTTTAATAATTAGATTTATTTGGATATTTAGTTGAAAATGTAGTGTCCCCAACTGAGCACGCCAAGCCAGAGGCAACAGTGGCAAGGAAACCAAAACCCCATCAGGTGACCTAATGGAGAAAAATAAACCTTGGGAGAAACCAGGCTCAGTCGGGGTGCCAGTTCTCCTCTGGCCAATTAACAAACAGCGTATGATTATTATTCTGGAAACTTTACAGGTCAGAGGTCATAATAGATCGGAATATTCGAAGGATTGGAGGCAACACCTCCGATTGCTCCTGCCTGATCGATTGCTCCTGTCTCCTGTTTGCCTCCTGCCTTGTTTGTAGCTCTGTACAGCCTTGCTTACGTTTGAATCTCTATTTTGATATTTCCTCTTTGTTCTACTGCTAAATATAACTTACTCATCACCATACATTGTTTAAATATTGCCTATCACGTTAAATTTGACATCGCTAGCTTTTAATCTAAATCACCATCACACGTTAGCATTTCGCTAGCCTGTTAGCTTGTCATCTCTGCACCCGGGTCTCCTGTTTTCTGAGTTCATTAGTTGGATTAGTAAATAGTGTCCAGCAAACGATTGTGGTAAATTGGATTAATCAACAAACACGGGTAAGTCATGTCATCTATCATTGTCACTTGCACCGCAGGCTGCATGTTTAGTATAGGCTTCTCTGCTGGCAAACAGGGCTTCACATGTGATAAATGTAAGGAGATTGTTAGGCTGACGGAGAAGATTTCAGAATTAGAAACATGCATCCATCCTGTCATATAGGTCAAAAAAGAAGTGCAGGCGTTTTCTCTGGGCCAAGGCTCATTTAAAATGGACTGTGGCAAAGTGGAAAACTGTTCTGTGGTCAGACGAATCAAAATTCGTCAAAGTTCTTTTTGGAAAACTGGGACGCCATGTCATCCAGACTAAAGAGGACAATGACAACCCAAGTTGTTATCCCCGCTCAGTTCAGAAGCCTGCATCTCTGATGGTATGGGGTTGCATGAGTGCGTGTGGCATGGGCAGCTTACACATCTGGAAAGGCGCCATCAATGCTGAAAGGTACACTCACCTAAAGGATTATTAGGAACACCATACTAATACTGTGTTTGACCCCCTTTTGCCTTCAGAACTGCCTTAATTCTACGTGGCATTGATTCAACAAGGTGCTGAAAGCATTCTTAAGAAATGTTGGCCCATATTGATAGGATAGCATCTTGCAGTTGATGGAGATTTGTGGGATGCACATCCAGGGCACGAAGCTCCCGTTCCACCACATCCCAAAGATGCTCTATTGGGTTGAGATCTGGTGTCTGTGGGGGCCATTTTAGTACAGTGAACTCATTGTCATGTTCAAGAAACCAATTTGAAATGATTCGAGCTTTGTGACATGGTGCATTATCCTGCTGGAAGTAGCCATCAGAGGATGGGTACACGGTGGTCATAAAGGGATGGACATGGTCAGAAACAATGCTTAGGTAGGCCGTGGCATTTAAACGATTTCCAATTGGCACTAAGGGGCCTAAAGTGTGCCAATCACCTTTCTTTCCCATTCTGACATTCAGTTTGGAGTTCAGGAGATTGTCTTGACCAGGACCACACCCCTAAATGCATTGAAGCAACTGCCATGTGATTGGTTAATTAGATAATTGTATTATTAAGAAATTGAAATTGAAGGTGTTCCTAATAATCCTTTAGGTGAGTGTATATCCAAGTTCTAGAACAACATATGCTCCAATTCAGACATTGTCTCTTTCAAGGAAGACCTTGCATTGTCCAACATGACAATGCCAGACCACATACTGCATCAATTACAACATCATGGCTGCGTAGAAGAAGGATCCGGGTACTGAAATGGCCAGCCTGCAGTCCAGATATTTCACCCATAGAAAACATGTGGCGCATCATAAAGACGAAGGTGCGACAAAGAAGACCTAAGACAGTTTAGCAACTCGAAGCCTTTATTAGACAAGAATGGGACAACGTTCCTATTCCTAAACTTGAGCAACTTGTCTCCTCAGTCCCCAGACGTTTGCAGACTGTTAGAAAAAGAAGAGGGGATGCCACACAGTGGTAAACATGGCCTTGTCCCAACTTTTTTGAGATGTGTTGATGCCACGAAATATAAAATCAACTTATTTTTCCCTTAAAATGATACATTTTCTCAGTTTAAACATTCGATATGTCATCTATGTTGTATTCTGAATACAATATTGACATTTGAAACTTCCAGATCATTGCATTCTGTTTTTATTCACAGTTTGTACAGTGTCCCAACTTTTTTGGAATTGGGTTTGTAAAAAATGCAGAAAAAAGCAGTATTAACTTCTCCATTATTGTTGTTCAGTCGGTGTATTCATAAACATTATTCTGGTACATAGTGCATCAAAATGCAATATCGTCAGTTTGCCTAAATTATAACAGAACGTTCAAATGTTTTACGCACCATTTACACGTAGTAGGGAGCAGGTGTAAATTTATTTCGTACCAACTAACATTTTGAAAATAGGAACATTTCCGAAAATTTACGTCAAAGCGGCTTTACGAACACATTCGTTCTGCTCGTGTTTCATGAATGAGGCCCAATATCTGTGGCTTCATCAATGTTAAATAAAAACATTGAACTTTTCAAAAAAAAAAAAAAACTTTTTACGGTGTGCCTTTAGCCCCGTTGTACCCAAATAAAATGGCTGTCTATTTATTTTAATTTTTTTCATAGATAGCATTTTAAATTGATTCAGGGAAGGAAAGCAAAAAATGTCACAATGCTTCTGTGATGCGTGTAAATCCACTGTTGGACTTTGTTAATACACAAATTAAATGTCGACAATCCCAAAAGTGGCAGAATTTGAAGAAACACAGAAAGCTGATCACCCACACTCTCCGTTAAACTCTCTCTGACCAGCTTGTTGAAGTGGGTCCAAATAGCTCCAGGTGATTTGGATTGCCAGAAATGCACCGGAATAGAAATTTACCTAAACAGCTCCCCAGATTCCAGAGCCTTCTGAATCAGAAAGATAATTAATTTGGGTGCTTGGAAATAATACTGTAATACGAAGAGAGAAGCGCTTCTCTTATCGCTCCCTGGTTATGCGTTTAATTTCAGCTCTGTGTAAAATTGATTGTTATGCCGTCCGCTGCTGTCGTAGAATAAAAAGGGAACTGAAAGGATAGAATAAGGGGGGGGAAGAATGAAAGGGTGGAGTAATAGTGTGATAGAGGCTGAAAACAGAAGCATATCAATGGTGCCTACAGGCTGAAGCTGAACTTTTTGTCAGCTTCGATTAATTCAAAACACGCACTGGATCATAGCTGAACTTTCCCTCACAGTAGGCAAAACATGGTTTTATCAGCAGTCCGAAATATAGCACAGACTCTGTTTTTGTTAAACATTCAATATAAGACATTTGCACACATTGAGTTCTTTAGGTTTCATGAAGAACCGGTAACATCCATGGAACCTTTGCCAGGTTCTTTATGGTGGAAAATGGTTCTTTAGATGATTCAAATGTTCTTCACAATAAGAAAAACATTGCTCTTTTCAGAACAATTCACTAAAAGAGTTTTTGTGTAGTTTCGCGCAGCCAGAGCTTCATGCTGCATTCACACCAAACGCGAATAGAGCGTCAGGAGCGAGTGATTTCAATGTTAAGTCAATGGAAAGGCGCGTTGATGCGTGTCTGGAGGTCCTGCGGCGCGATAGACGCGTTTCGCGTGGTGCGATGGGCGCGATTCCGCCTTGTTCGCGCGTCCAGTTTGTGAGAATGACGCGAATTAAACGCGAATTGAGCGTCTTGCGCGATACGCGCGTTACAAATGAATGCTGCTTTTTGTGCATTCACGTGTTTGAAGCGAATTTGCGTCTGACGCCTGAGTTGCCATCAATTTGCGCCGTGTTAACCAATCAGGAGCCTGCTCGCTGCTGTCACGTGGTAAAGTGACGTGATGAGAAACCCCGCATCATTTAAAAATACTACTATTGTGTCACAAAATGTAGTTTTAAGACTTTTTACTCTGTGGTTTATTTATAAAGAGAGCGCCTATTTTAAAAAAAAAATCTTGTGTTTTTGGAGTTGTGAGATCCAGGCGATCACAGGGCGCTCAGCGCTCATTAACCCCGGTGAGAGCAACCTTTCCTCGGCCAGTCCTTCTGACGTTTGCCGCTGACTCTGATGTCCTGTAGTGGTTCGTCTTGTGTGGATCTAACAGCCGATCTTTGGTGTCATGAATCTATAATTTGTTGTCTGCCAAATCGTTTTGACTGAGGGCAAAGAGAAGTTTCATAACTTTATTTTTTAAGTATATTTAAATACACATGCAGTGAAGATAATGTAGGAGTTGCCTGGACCACATTTGTGTGGCTATTCATGTTTAATATTTATTTTTAATGAAAATGAAAAGAGACAGAGTGGTGTTTTATGACATATTTCTCCTGGAGCGCCTTGAAAGCTTGTCTATTTTGCTTCAAACGCTCAATTTATACGCGCGTCCAATTCACTGTGGACGGGCGAATGGATTCAAAATGTTCAAGCGTCCAACTAGAAGCGGTAGACGTGATTTTGACGCTCTATTCGCATTTGGTGTGAACGCAGCATCAGACTGACGGCCGAAGGTCTGGACTCTATCGCAGCTTTCATTGGTCAAGCACCGCCCAAGAGGACGTTTAACTGACATGTGACGCAACCAATCAGTTCATTTTGTTCTTGTCATGTTTAGGGGCATGAAAGTTGATGTTATTGCAATTACAGACCAGCGTGCATCTATAAATTATTAATTCAAGAACGTTGTGTAATTTTACTGCAACAATGGAGCCGTGAACTTCACATACTTTTGAAAATCCAGTGTTTAGTTGATCCTGGTAAGCGCTTATTGTCACACGTGTAAACACAACGGCGTTCTTCTTCCACTAATGAGTTTGGAGTCACGGCATTAGTTTCCAGGCGAACCGTTAAAGAAAGCAACACACTCATCGTCTCGTGGACATCCTGTAGAAATCAACCAATCAGATGACAACTTTAGAGGTCTACACGGAGGACCCAAGGCCCGACCCGGGACCCATATGGGTTTGGGTCGATGGACCCTTTTTCAAACATTGTGACGTTTTTTGGGAGGAGCTTAGCTGGAGGTAGAACGATTCCCCTGATAGCTTCACTAACGCTAGCCAGCAAGTTCTTTTTTAAGGTGAGCTTGTTTTTAAACGACGACTGGAGTAATTTTATCTGAATATGTAAGGTCACTCTCTGTCTGGGACAGTGACTCTTATTTTAAAAAGTTAGCCTTAATGGACAGAACCAGATTGACCGACCCGTACACGCTCACTCAACGGATGGACGATCTGACAGGATTACCTCCGGTTGAGTGGCCTGGCATCTACACCCGCAGCATAGGCGGAATAGGCAAATGCTTATTTTTACCTTAAACTTTATGCAAGCAGCTGTTCTGGGTACTCAATCATGTCAGTTTTTTAGAAACACATATCACTTTTTTAATAGCCTAATGTTTTTACTCTACAGTTGTGCAGTTTTAAGGGGATATATGGCACTTTTAAAATACATTTGCCGAAATTAGTAATGATATTTATATACAAGTTTATTTAAAATAGCCAATTTTTTTGTAAAATTCACATTAAATATCTACATTTCTCAGTTTACTTCATGGTGAAAACATGAATGTGCATAATTTAGATCGTTAGATGCCTATAATAATTATGTGCTAAATGGACACATACAAGGCTTATAATACAAAGATTTAACAGATCAGTTGTGTGTTGTACGATCCGAAGTTCTGCCTAGCCAGCGCCTGGCAGACTCACTCCAGTCCGCTCGTTTTATTGCGTTTAACCACAGCTGTCGTCGTTTTTTTTGTCTGACAGTAGCAGCAGGTATGCGGTAAAATTTTAATTTGGAGCCTGTACTCCGTCGATTCTGGCACCCTAAAACACAAAAAGATGACATTTTGAGCTCCGACTCTGTGCTGATTTGTATTGGTTGTGTCTCCAGTTTTCCCTTTGTTTTGCCTCCAGCTAACGCTGTGACGTAATTGTGACGTTGGCACAAAAAGGGTCTATAGAGACAGACCACATATGGCCTAAATGGGGGGTGGGGGGGCAATCCAATGCTCTCCATTGACTTTGTATTGCGTGACGCGGCCTCCTTGTCATTTCTGACTTATAACAAAAACAGAACAATGTCTAAAAACTGCTATGTGGCGAGGTGTACACCAAACAAGCTAATAAACACAGAACTACGTTTTTATAAGTTGTCGACCCAAAAAAAACGAGCGTTTAAGGAGACAAAAGTGGATACAGGCAATAAGACATGAAGCATCAGCAGGAAGAATGGGTCAGTTTTAGGATCCTGACACTCAGTATGCCTGCGTGTGCAGTAAACATTTTGTCACTGGTAAGTAAAATATCCAAATGTCAGTTTTATACATTATATTTCCTGTCGCTGATTACGTTCCCCTCCAGTGGGCGTAGTTCTCAGTGTAATATAACATGTTATATTGCTCCGTCTCAATTGCCTGTATTCCCTTTTGTGTCCTTCCGTGTATCACATTTACGGGTCTCTTCGGGTTCGGGTACACATTTCTGACTGAAGTGCTTCCAGATAAGTGCGCCATATGCATCAGAAGTTCAGCCACTGGTCCGTGGGCGGGACGTCTGAGGCTGAGACTAGGCTGAGATGGTTCCTCTATGGCAGTGGTTCCCAACCACGGTCCTGGTGGACCCCCAACAGTGCACATTTTGGATGTGTCCTTTGTCTGACACACCCACATCAGGTCTTGGAGTAGCTACTAATGAGCTGATGACCTGAATCAGGTGTGTTTGATTGAGGAGACATGCAAAATGTGCACTGTTGGGGGTCCACCAGGACCGTGGTTGGGAACCACTGCTCTATGGCATTATTGCAAAAAATACATCTTTTGGAACCTTTATTTTTAAGAGTGTAGGAATAGTACACCAAAAAGTCAGTGTTCACTCTCATGTTGTTCCAAACCTTTCTGTTGAGCCAATGGTCTTCTTCGGATGAACTGTTCCTTTAAACTGGTCTTATGTGTCAACTTGTTCGAAACAGCCGCTCAAGGTTAACGGAGTGTTTGCACTTGCTCTCTCTCTAATTTGACTTCTGCTCTCACCTTCTCTCCTTGCCTGCTATATCCCTCCATTAATCTCACTCTCCATGGTCAGCAAGCCGGAGGGCCAAAGATGGCCTTTTTATTAAACGATTCTCTGTGCATCTCATAAGAGACCTGCACTCTCTGCGACTGTGTTTCTGAGTGGGGCGAGAGAGTCGGAATGGGTTATATACTGTAGTGTTGCACAGACACATGGATGGAGAAAATGGTGTGATCAGGCTTTTCTTGTGCTGGTTTCTTGGAATTCTGTGGGACATACTGAAATCTGTCATTATAAAATTCACCAAAAAATATTTAACACAATCATGCAAAATGGGGTTGAGAATCTGTAAAACCCTGAGAATGACAAGTATTCTAGTTTGGAAAGTTCCGGTTTTGCCAAGGTATTTTTACCCTGTTTAGCCTATATAAAGTTTTCTATGTTCTATGTCCACTTCCTGTTAAGTGTTGGGCCCTTGGTCTCCGAACACTTCCAGAGGTTGTCGAAAACGCATTCGACCGGATTGCTTTCGTAGTGTAGTCATGTGGTTGAATGTGTTCGAGCAGCCACAAAAGACTGCTTACTTTATAGCTAACTTGATAACTCATAAACATTATGGGAAGCACACTAAATGGCTGCACCTTGCTGCTAAATATACTTAGATTTTTACACGTACACTAGGATTTGAGGATAGTGCGCATGATGTAAATTTCATCCTATTTTTTTTCTAACCATGTGTAACCGCCCTGCTCCAAGCGGGACTCGAACCCGGGTCCGCCGGAATGAGAGTTGGACGCTCTAACAAGGAGGCTAAAGGCTGCGACCTCTAGTGTCAGTCGCTAGAACGTCTCTTGAGATCAGAGGAGTAAGGTTTACTCGCAGAACAACTACTAGCTGGCCTCCGTTCCTAAGCCTCACTCCCATACGGGTCACGGCACCAATGTAGCCCCTCCTTTTCGAACCGCCCGCTCCAAGCGGGACTCAAACCCGGCCCGTTGTTTCACAGTCGAAATGGAAAAGATGGAACAACAAACTACTGGAGACTCAACAACAATTAATGCACGTGTTGATGAGCATTTGTGTGAAGGGGTTAAAATATACTCATTGCTCTAGTTTAAATGAGTACAAAGATATTTTTATCAGTCATAACGGAGCAAAATAGAGCAGACACTGGACGAAGATAAAACTTTCTTGTGTGCATGTGTCACGCATGCTAACAAATGTAATATGCTTCGAAAGGCTAGTTCTTTCAGTAGGAAGTAGCTGAAAAGCTTATTTAAAGGCCTGCTCACACCAAGACGAACATTCGGTGTGAAAATTCGGTGTGAAATTTTTTGCAAACAAAAACAAAAATGCTTGCTTTCTTCTTTGTGACAATAAGGTGTCAGAAACGAACAGTGGTGCAATACGTTGTGTACCAGAGTATTTCAGCTTTTCTATAAGTGTCATTTTTTAACGCATTGGTCTGAACGGACAATTCGTAGGAAAAATCAGACTGAATTTTCAGTCATATTGGTGTGAACTGTCCTTAAACAGATAGTTCACCCAAAAATGAAAATTCTGTCATCCTTTACTCCCCCTCTAGTTGTTCCAAACCTGGATGAATTTCTTTGTTCTGCTGAACACAAAAGAAGATATTTTGAAGAATGTTTGTAACAAAGCAGATAGAGCAACCATTGACTACCATAGTATTTTTTTCCCCTACTATGGTAGTCAATGGTTGCTCTATCTGCTTGGTTACAAACATTCTTCAAAATATTTTAGAGTGTACCTCACGACAACATGTCAGTATCTGACATCATTACAAAGTTGGCTTGAGACCTGGGCTCAACGTTGGATTTTGGTTACTTTACAAAACAACCTAAAAACTACTAAGTATCAACGTCAGCTGACGTCGGTTTTGGACATCAAGTTAACGTTGGCATTAGACGTTGAGCTGACATTGACTTTTGGTCACCTGACGTTGCAACCAAATATCAACGTCTTATGACTGTGTGCCTGCTGGGCATATGTTCACACAAAATCATTTGTCACACATTGTTTGGGTTTATGTTTGCTATTCATTATTGTATATCTTTTAGGTATATGAATAAAACTAATTATGTGACAGCATTGGCATCTCATACCTCACTTTTGAAACCGTCGAAAGTGAACATCATGCCCTCATCTTCCATTGCTCAAGGAGTTGTGGGCAGTGTTAATAGTACAACCTGGACACTTTTTTGCACTCTATATTTGATGTACATTGATTTTTAGGTTGAAGAGTATGTTTGAACATAATTCTCCCATAAACTGAAGGCTGTTGAAAAGGTCCTTAAAGGATAAGCTTCTATCCTCAAAGTCAGGTTTGTGCGCAATAATCATCAATGCATGCCATCTGTGTGAAAGTCAGTCTTTATGCAGTTTGATTACGGCTGTAGTCACTATTACTTCTCTCATGATTAGAGCTAATAGAGGCTTGGGCAAGAGGAGTGATGGTAGAATTAGTTTAATTAGCATTGTTTTGGATGTAATGGCTCCCCTGTGGCTGTGGGAGGGAGTGTTTTGAGTGTGTGGAGGTATGTGCTTGTCTGTGTTGCAAATGTGTGCATGCATTTTAGGAAGACCACAACTGAAGAAAATGAAGGGCTTCTTCTGTCAGATTTCTCTACGAATAGAAGCTCACCCCTACGCACGCTGTTAGCCGCCAGAAACCGTGGCACCCTCGGTGATTAAACACCTTCTGCTGGGGAGATTAACAGCAACTTGGATGCTGCTGGTGTTTACAGAGGGCTTGACACAATTCAGGACACGTGAAAGCCAAGTAGATGCAGTCAGTAGTCGAACAGAGCCATCTAGTGGCTGTGGGATCTAAGGGCACCGATGGAGCTCAAGGTTAGAGTGGTGGCAAAGAGGTAAACACACACTTTCATTCTTTTCGTCTTTCACACAGTATGCAGCAGCGCCCCGATCAACATGAACGTCCAGCACATGAACAAGACTGCGTTAGTCGTCCGATGGTCCCGTCCGGAGATCACCTACGATCCGCCCATCATCAGCTACCTCATTTCCTACAGCTGGACCAGAAACGATGAGTCATACGAGGAGACGTACGTCAAAGGGAGTGATCAGAAACTGGTGAGGAGTCGAATGTTTGTGTGTGTGTGAGTGTGTGTAATAGCTATCCACAATATCTCACTAATGATAAGTTATTCATTAAGTTATGCTTTAAAGAAAAACAAAGAAATAGGCTAGCATTCGCAGCTAAACTGAATATTCATTGGGAAATAATATGGTCATCTGTACCACAATATTTCACAATATACCCAGCAAATGATCAAATATGCATCAATACTTTAAAGACAACATGATATGGCATTAATAACTTTTTTAAGTTTTTAAGTGCGGTGTGAAATGTATAAACTGAATATTCAGTGGGAAACATTAATGAGAAATTGTGTTTGCTTTTTTGTTTGTATTGCTCATCTATACCACAATATCTCAAAGCAAAATCGTGTTTTATCATATCCCAAATGCAATTAATCGTTCAGCCCTACTTTTCGTGCTTGTATTGGTCATGTATACCACAATATCTCACAATAAACCCAGCAAATGATTAAATACGCATCAACACTTTAAAGATATAGCATTCATTCACAACAAAAAGCGACATATTTACAATATTGTTGAGGGATTCTGTGTGCTTTTCGTGCTTGTATTGGTCAGCTATACCACAATATGATTAAATATGCATTTTTAAAGACCACATGAAATGGTATTTGCAACATGATTAGCTTCCATAATGTGACATTTTGTGAGCTAAACTAAATATTCATTGGGATGTTAGTGAATATTAGTGAGTGGTTATGTGTGCTTTTTGTTAGGGCTGAACAGTTTTGGAAAATAATCGAATTGCGATGATTTATTTTTACCAATATTGCGATTTAATATGCGATTCTTTTTTAAGATGTATCATTCAACAATAAATCATTTTATAGTAATGGTGGGAATCTAAACAATTCTTGAACTTTTTTTCTTATAAATTAATCTTATTAATAAAACTTAAAATTACATTACTGACTGTGTTTACATAAATTTTGCATCATAAAAGCATTTTGAGATGCGTACAGCCGCATGTGCGAGCACACTTCACAAAGCGCGGAGCGAGCATTTGAAACTGAAAGCCTTCTGTCTGTGAGTTTCCTATTTTCAATATATATAAGCACTGCATGGCACACCAGGAAATGGAAGTTATGCATCAGCAGCCACAGCAGCCATATCACCCTGTAGCCCAAGACTGGTTTCCCACTGAAGCTAAGCAGGGTTGAGCCTGGTGAGTACCTGGATGGGAGACCTCCTGGGAAAACTAGGTGTTAGTGAGGCTAGCAGGGGGAGCTCACCCCAGTATAGTGATGGGGACACTATACTGTAACAAGCACCGTCCTTCGGATGAGACATTAAACTGAGGTCCTGACTCTCTGTGGTCATTAAAAATCCCAGGATGTCCTTCGATAAAGAGTAGGGGTGTAACCCCGGCATTCTGGCCAAATTTGCCCATTGGCCTCTGTCCATCATGGCCTCCTAATCATCCCCATATATATATATATATATATATATATATATATATATATATATATATATATATATATATATATATATATATATATATATATATATATATATATATATATATATATACGATTGGCTTCATCACTCTGTCTCCTCTCCACCAATCAGCTGGTGTGTGGTGGGCGTTCTGGCGCAATATGGCTGCTTTTTTGTTTGTATTGGTCAACTATACCCAAAAATGATCAAATATCCCACGTATACTTTAAAGAGAACTTGACATAGCATTCGTTTTTTACTGAAAAAGCGACCTATTTACAATATTGTTGAGGGATTCGATGTGCTTTTCGTGCTTGTATTGGTCATCTATACCACAATATCTCACAATAAACCCAGCAAATGATTAAATATGCATTTGTAACCTCTTAAGCGCTGGGACCATTTTGGGAATTTCTGCCTGGATTTGTCCTACATAAATTGAAAAGCTTCCCAAACCCACATACAGTGGTCTAAATACACAATTTTGGTGTCATTTTCATAAACCACTGCAAAAAGTGATAAACATGTAAGTATATGTTGTCTGAGCTGTAATAACCCAACCCCCCAAAAAAGAGACGCTTTTAGATTTTTTGGTTATAAATTCAGTTTTGAAAGTGTATAACTCAGGACCTGTGTGCTCTAGCACCCTGCAGACAGTTTGGGCTGTTTCCACTAGATTCCAGAAAATACTGGAAAAAAGAATTTTGTGTGTATCATGTTGTATCCAAGATTTATACACATGGATCTGAAGGGAGGACCCATCCCCCACCCCCCATATTTTCTGGAATCTAGTGGAAACAGCCAAAACTGTCCGCAGGGTGCTAGACCACACAGGGCCTGAGTTATACACTTTCAAAAATGAATTTATAGCCATAAAAATTTAAAAAACGTCTCTTTTTTTGGCAGGTTATTACAGCTCAGACAACATATACTTATACCATGTTTATCACGTTTAGCAGTGTTTTATGTAACTTCAAAGGGTTTCCTGTAAGATGACACCAAAGGTTTGTATTTAGACCACTGTATGTGTGTATGGGAAGCTTTTCAATTTGGGGAGGCCAAATCCAGGCGGAAATGGTCCCAGAGTAATTTAGTGTAAATAAGCTACTTTGTGTAAAACAAATGCCAAAGTGATGCATGTCTCCAGAAAGAGAGACTCTAAGCCAGGGGTCTCAAACTCATTTTACCTGGGGGCCGCTGGAGGTAGACTCTGGGTCAGGATGGGCTGCGTCAAGTATTCCAAAAAAAAAGTAGCACAACTGATCCAATCTTCTCAATCTTTATTATTAACAGTTGTTCAACATGAATGTTTCTTCTGAACATGAACTGTTCCTCTGAATTTGAACTAAATATAGCCTATAGAAATTAAATCATGTAATATGAAATAATGAATGATTAAAATTTTATTTTAAATAATAGACTAATTCACAGCAAGGCCGTAACCAGGTCAAACAGAACAGTGAGCGAAATTCTAGGTCTAATTCTAGTTGTGAAATAATCTTTTTGGGACTATTTGTAAACAATATTTGCATTCATTTGCGTCAAATATAGGCCTATTATTAGTCCCGATATTCTTTGCATGAGTGAGTGAATAAATAGATAGATCTGCGAGACACTTTTGGATTCTCTAGTGGTCTGGTGGTAGAATTTTTGTCAACCGTGTCAAAGGTTCCGAGGTTTAATCCGCCCTCATATAGTTTTTCTTCATTAAAATCAAAGATGTTCATCAATGTATAATAAGACCATGGACATGTTTGCATTTTGTTTTGTGATTTCACTGGAAAGAATACAACGGCAACGGCATTAAGCGAGAGATTGACACGCTCGTCTGTGTGTGAAGACTGTGCAGTGTGCACGAGCCAAAAGAGAACGTAAACCCCGCCTACTTTGATTTGATTGGCCATCTCAATCATTTTGACATTGACGAGCGCTGTTAGACCACATTCGTTTCAACTGCCTGATCAGCTTCGTTCATCTGTTCCTGTCAATCACGCGGTGTCAACCAATTATACTGCACGAGGGAGGGGCGAGCCAACTCTCTCTCTCTCTCTCTTTCTCTCTCTCTATCTCTCTCACACATACACACACAAAGGAGGCAGCAAGCGTGGCAGGCTCTGCACATGGAACGATTCAGCAAAAGGTGCTTTTCAGAGCAATGAAAACTAACACTAAACTTTGATGTCAAGAAGGGGGCAACAAAATATGGGCCGCGAGTTTGAAACCCCTGCTCTAAGCTTTCAAATGGCACCACATATGAGGTCAGAGCTCCTCCACAGACATTTAACATTAAAGTATATACACGATGATGTCATTCCGGACCCTGTACAGGGTCCGCAGCACATGATGTGACATATTTCGTAGTTTTTACAGAATTAATTAATATAGGATGCGACTTGATTTGAACTTTCCTAATATTTTTGTAAATACATTTATTGAATTTGAATACAACTTCATTTTGATTTCTCCTAGTCCTTAAGCAATAACCATTTCAGGTTTCAGATTGGTGGCAGTCTGTTCTTGGAAAACAAACTGTCTGTTAAAGTCTGGAATGCGAGGATGTTGATATTATGTCTGTAAACCCTCAGCTCATGGATGATATCCT
The DNA here is from genome assembly GCA_023566225.1 of Romanogobio albipinnatus. Classification (NCBI taxonomy): domain Eukaryota; kingdom Metazoa; phylum Chordata; class Actinopteri; order Cypriniformes; family Gobionidae; genus Romanogobio; species Romanogobio albipinnatus. The sequence goes on from CM042254.1 coordinate 47,117,083, forward strand.
CTAATCTCTGCTCCGCTAGAGGCCGCAGATCCATGTTTGCAGAAGCGCAGCGAGTGTGACTGTGAATAAAGTATTAGTATTTTATGTATTTTAGGTCGTCAGCAGGGGGCCGCAGCGGCAGACGCTGACCTTGAGGCCCACCATTTGAAAATACTAATGCACTAAAACTGTTTAAGAGGTGGAGATGTATTTTAGTCTCATTTCTCTTGACTTTCTATCAAGCGCACTCAGTGGGGTGTGAAATGTATAACAGGCTGAGATTCCCGATTCTCTAGTCCGTAGGGGGTTGCGAGGCGACAAAGAAGTCATCTTTGTTCATTTTGTTCCCAAACATTTCAGTGTGCAATTTGAAAATGCCATTGCATCCCATTACGGAACATCATCATCAGAGCCGCCCCATTCCCTCCTTTCCTAAATTCCTCTCTCTTTTTCCTTTTCTTTTAAGTTCTTCATTTCCATTTTTATTTCCTCCCTCGTCCCAAGATGCTGCTATCTGGGTCAAATTAGCGGCCGACTCGATTTTTGAGGGACTGCTTCCCAGATCAATAGAGAAAGAGTTTTTGCCCCTTTTTCATTTATAATAACCCCACACCATAGAGTAATAGTTGAGTCTGGGTCCTTTACAGAATGAACTGGCATAAATCAGAAAGGTGTTGGTGTGGAGAGGAACTGACGCCATTTACTTAGCGCAAGATTTACAAATCCCTCAAGCCCACGGCACTTTTCAGCAGACCCCGGGGAGGTGAAGTGAGTTATGATAATGGCTATTGCTCATACACTTAGAATTGTATTGAATCTTCATTTCTCAGAGATGAAACGAGGCTGCCTGCACGAGTTTCAGACAGGCACCAATGAAGGAAATGTAGTTAAAAAGTGCCCCTACCTGACCGTCCAACTCGATTTGTTTGTCAAGTGTGTACCTAGTTTAAATATGCACTGCCACTTGTTTAATTTTGACTAATGCGTTTCAGTTACCAATAAGAATGAAGCGCTCCTTGCTCCTTTGAACTCATTTTAAAATATTTAAATTGAACTCTTTTCATTTAGGCCAGTAAGCACCCCGTGCTTTAAAATACAGTCTTTATTCAGAGTCACACTTCAGTTGCTCAGTTTTTGTACACAAGTTTCTGTGAAGCCGTCCTTCATTGTAGAAGAAGAAGTAGTTGTATTTATAAAGCACCTTTCCGTAGCTCACGTTCCACATACACATAATCCGTTTAAGGATTAAGATTAAAGGGTTAGTTCACCCAAAAATGAAAATTCTGACATTTACTCAGCCTCAAGTTGTTCCAAACCTGTATGAGTTTCTTTCTTCTGCTGAACACACAAGTGTCGGTAACCGAAGAAAAAGGGGGGGGGGGGGGGGGGTTCATACTCAGTGTTGGGCAAGTTACTGAAAATGAGTAATTAGTTACAGTTACAAGTTACTTCTTTTAAAAGTAATTGAATTACTTTACCAATTACTGAATATCAAAAGTAATTAGTTACTAGGGGAAGTAACTTTTAAGTTAATTTTATGTCTGCTTTTTAAATGTAAATATGAACAGTACTGACCAGTCAAACAGAATTTTTAGACCTGTTTATTGTAATCAACAGGGCAAAAGGCCTTCAAATCAAGCAGTAGTACAGTGTTTAGTGTCCAGCAGCAGCGAGCGTTCCCTCGGCGCAGCTGGGAGAGTATACTGTGAGAGTTATAGCCTTTTTACCCCTGCTCACTTCATTCATTTTCTCTGACCAGATGTCTATCCGATTGTGAAAAGACCAGAAGTAAATGCCTTCTGAGATTTTTTCGAGACGGATTTAAATCCGTCTGAAAGTGAGTCTTAGATGCTCAAAAACACAATTATATTCATTAAAACTAATGAGACTAAATGATCTAAGCAGTGCTTAGTTCGCTCTCTCTCCTATTGCGGTCTTTGATCTTTTAACTGATAAATAAAATGCAGCTCATATCTTTTGCTTTCGTTGACGTGAACGCCGTTAAATGTGCATATAGCGAGGGAATTGAAGATCGGATTATATTCGTTTTGCGGAGAGGTGTAAGGCAAGACAACCTGTATGTTTTTTTTATTTTTTTATTTGTTTGGATTGTGTAGCCCGTTTCGTTTGCGAGAGCCTACGCCTAACCCCAACTTATAAAAAATGCCTTTATACTGTGGTGGTGGGAATAGTAGTTTAAACTAACATTGTGATGCTTGAAGTGTTTGATATCTATGGATTTTATTATAGGCAAGACAAGTCAAGTGTTGATTTGAGAGGCTAAAGCGTTGGGTTAACTCACTGTCGGCCGCTGGCCGCTTGGTCATCACTTTGAAAAACAAAAACTTTAATTTAACAAACAAAAAAATGCTCCAAACATTTTTTTCTAAATTAACTTAATAAAGAAACTAAACGAAATATAACTACTTTGACATTAAAAACAAAACTGAACTATTTTAATGGCAGCAACAATGTGTAATAGGGAGGATAAAAAAGAAAGAAAGAAAGAAAGAAAAGAAAAAAACACTGGCCAGGCTAGGGCCTAGATCTGAGCTTCTTGTCTGCAAACGTTAATTTTTCACAAAAGAGAGTAACGCGAGTAACAAACTCATTTAAATTTCAGTAATTGTAATTGCGTTACTTGAATAAAAAAATATTTAGTTACTTGCGCGTTACCGCTAAAAGTAGTGGAATTACAGTAACGTGTTACTTTGTTGCGCGTTACTCCCAACACTGCCCATACTATGGAAGTCAATGGACCCATCAACTGTTTGGTTACTGACATTCCTCAAAATAACTTGTGTGTTCAGCAGAAGAAAGAAACACGCACAGGTTTGTAAATGATTTTTGGGTGAACTATCCCTTTCCATAAGTTTTGTATGGTCATCAAAGCTGTATTTATTTGAGCAAAAATCCAGTGGCAACCTCCCAGTTTCAGTGGCAGTTTCTCTTGAAGCCAATACGGAAGTGACTTAAACTGCAGTTCATTGATTGGCCACTAGAGACAGGCTTCAGAAGGAGCAGAATCTCATTGAGCCTCATGTTAAAATGCCCAACTTTACAGCAGAAGAACACATGTTTACAGTCTGGTACAAATTGTGTTTTTGGTCTATATATCTAAGTTTGCCCTTCATGACAACTGTGAGGGGGGTGAATTTTTTATAACTCATTCGTTTAAATGATATTAAGCCTTAAAGTTCTGCATAATTAAGCTACTAGCCGTTTGTCTGCTGTCTGTTAGCTCCTCTTTGCCCATTTTAAAATAGGGCCCGTAATATTCCACAATATTAATGTTGCTGCCAAGATGGCAACGGCCGCACTTTAGGCTTCAGAAACGCTCTTCAGAAACCTATGGGTGACGTCACGGACACTACGTCCATATTTTTTTTTACAGTCTATGGCAAAAACACAACATTAATATTGTGAAATATTACGAGCCCTATTTTAACGATCTGAGCTCATGGTCTGAAGCGCGTGGCGCAGGTGCACTTAGTCCGAATCCACCCCCAGGCGTATAGGGTTGTCCCTAGTCTCTTAATGAGTCATGGGTGTGTTTTGGGCGTAACGTGCAATAAACCAATCGGAGTCTCATCTCCCATTCCCTTTAAAAGCCAGTTGTGCTCGCACCATGCAGGATTCACTATTTACATGGCGGAATATGCGAGCGGAAAGACTGAATGCTTCTCCAGAGAGGAATCCTTTTATTTTTAATATTTGGCATGTTTGTGTGCTGCTGCGCATCCCTGTGTGTGTAATAATCAGAGTGCACATGCGTTATGCACCGGCCTATAAGCGAATATTACTAACACACCCTTTAAATAACACAAAAAATACTGCGCTATTGACTTTAGAGCAGGTTTGTGTTGCTCAATGGCGGAGTCGTTTTCAGTTCCTCAAAATAGCAACACTCCAACAATGCTCCTGAACACACCTGGTTTTCAGACCAGACGCCCATGGGTGAACAGATGGGCACGAATGCATTTGCTATTTAAACAACGTGGCGCTGGATGTGATTATAACTGCGTCGGGCTGACATCACATTGACCGGGTGTATGTTAGGGCCTACAATTTAAAATGCCTATCAACATGAAAATATATTAACATAAAAATAATTCCTTGATGGCAAAGCTAAATTGTCAGTCTCCAGTGTCACATGATCCTTCAGAAATCATTCTAATATTTGCTGCCCAAGAAACATTTCTTATGTAACATTTTAAGTGTCTTATAAACTTTCGCTTTGGATTCATTTAATGATCTGTTATACAGCTTTCCAAAAAGGAAAAACCTTGTGAACCGTAGTGTATACTAATACACAGTATTTTTGGATTGCTCAGACAGACCATGAAAGTGGTGCTTAACTGATCAATAGAAGATATGAAATAATGAGCAAGCAGTTACGGTAGGTTGCTACATGGTTGCAAAGGTGTTTTGATTGGTTTTTAATGTGTTGCGTCGCAATCGCTATGATGGTTATCATCCAATTCACTTTAAAAAAAAAAAAAAAAAGCACAGCTCTCTTCAGTAAGCTGCATGATTTAAAGGATCACTCATTTCTCATATTACAAGCAGTGCTGGATAAGTCATTCGCTGATGTGTAATATTTATGTTTAGGTGTTTGTATGCTGGGTATGAACAATAATAAGCAAACACTAATAAAGAGACAAATTAAATATTGCGTCCCTTAATTTCGTTGAGTAGACACTAATCTAAAATGGACTGCGTGTTAATATGTTCTCTGAAAGATCCTAACAGCGTTGCATAATTTATCGATAAAGGCGTACATTATATAAACAGCCTTTAAAAATAAATCAGCGCCTCACTCGCTGAACTCCAAAGTCTTTGTGTCCCAGCTGAGCAGCTCAGAGGTGCCTCAGGTGGTAATGAATGTTATGTAAGGGAGAGACTGATAGAGACTGCCTATTTTCAATGCTAATGACTTGAGAAGAAAGGTGTTAGCGGCAAGCGAAGGAGAGGAGAACAAGCTGTTCACCTTCATCCTCCATACAGGAGAGGTCACACTTCAAAGTGTTCTTTTGTGTTTTGACTGGACACGTCAGATGATGACACCCCTCCACACCTCAGGTGGACTTTTCGGAGGCGTGTTTCGGTTCTTGTGAAACCCTGACGTATTGTGTGTGTGTGTGTGTGTGTGTGTGTGTGTGTGTGTGTGTGTGTGTGTGTGTGTGTGTGTGTGTGTGTGTGTGTGTGTGTGTGTGTGTGTGTGTGTGTGTGTGTGTGTGTGTGTGTGTGTGTGTGTGTGTGTGTGTGTGTGTTACAGGAGGCTGTCATCACACCGGTGTCGACGGATGTGCTGTACCTGTTCCGCGTCCAGGCCGTGTGTTTGAATGACAAGCGCAGCGACTTCAGCCAGAGCATGCTCTTCAGAGGTGCATGCACACACAAAAAGCCCTTTATCAATGATATTTTGGTTGTTGTTTTTAAACGTGTTCCATCTCATTTATATCAATCTACTTTGTTATGGTAGCCAACACCACCAGGATATTTGAGGGCACAAGGATAGTGAAAACAGGGATGGTAAGTTTGCATCTGTCCAGCAGGTGGCAGCACTGTCTCTTTACTCTGCAATGGCAAATACAGTTAACCTGAATATTGTATTTTTACTTCTTGTATAATAATAATAATGTATTTATTACAAAGAAAATGTATAATAATCTTGTATAATAATATAGAAGTATATACAATGAATATTTGTTTTAAATATATATATATATATATATACACTCTAAAATGCTGGGTTAAAAACAAACCACTTAGTTAAAACAACCCAATTGCTGGGTTTGTCCATTTTCAACCCAACTTAACCCAGCATTTTATTACAAATAATATTTTCACAACAATTTGATAATAGATATATTTATTAGAAGGTCTATAAATATATTTATACAATAATTATTTAAATATATATTTGTTTTCTTTATTATTTTTATGTATTTATATTAATGTATTTATAATTATATTACCTATTTAGATTATATATTTATTATAGGAAATATGGAAATAGATATGTATAATAATCATATGTTTTTAAAAATATATACATTTCTAAAGTACATAATAAATGTATGTATAATTACAGAGGTAAATAATACGTTTTTTTCTTCCTCTAGCCAACTGTCTCCCCAGCATCCTCCGCAGACATGGCACCGATCAGCTCCGGTTCCTCCACCTGGACCTCCTCCGGTCTTCCGTTCTCCTTCGTTTCAATGGCAACCGGGATCGGCCCCTCTTCCAGCGGCAGCCAAGCGACGGTGGCGTCCGTGGTGACCAGCACCCTCCTGGCGGGGTTGGGTTTCAGTGGAGGGGTCATCTCCTCCTTCCCCAGTTCGGTCTGGCCCACCAGGCCTCCGCCCTCGACCCCTGCTTCTGCCTCCACCCGTCAGACCCCAGCCAAACCTATGGTGACCACCACAGAACCGGCCTCCTCACCTGCCTCCGACGCAGACGCCACCACAGAGAGCGACGGATCTGAGGATGGAGGAGATAAGGGAGGGAAGGGTGAGGATGAGGATGGAGAAAAGAACGGAGAAGAAGAAGAGGAGGAGGATGAGGAGAAAGGTGCAGAGAGTAAAGGCGGCCGAGATCCAGACAATGTTGAAAAGCAGACGAACAGCTCTGTGACGAAAGACCCGCCAAGAGCAACACCAGATTCGACAGCCAAAGAGAAAGGAGGAAGCAGGAAGGCAGAAAACAGCACAGCGCCATCTAGTGTCCCGGAGGATAATGTGGAGAAAAACACACACCGAATAGGGGAAGAGGACATGCAGGTGCTGCCGACCAGAGAGCCAGAGGGTGATGATAATGTGACGGCAGGAATAGAGCCCCCAGACAACATGGCGCAGACCAGCAAACCCAGCAGAGACCGCAACCACCTGCCACCTTTCTCTATACATACAGGTAAGAAAACATTTCTTATTTTTTTATATATATATTCTACTATTTTACCCATTAAAATATTTTCTAGCTTGGCATAATTACAAAAATGTGGATTCATAAAATGTATAAAAATGGTAGAAGTGTAGTTTTTAAAAGTAAAACTATATACACTATATTGCCCAAAGTTTTGGGACATCTGCTTTTACATGCACATGAACTTTAAAGACATCCCATTCTTAATCCGTAGGGTTTAATATGGAGTCGGCCCACCCTTTGCAGCTCTAACAGCTTCAGCTCTTCTGGGAAGGCTTTCCACAAGGTTTAGGAGTGTGTTTATGGGAATTTTTGACCATTCTTCTAGAAGCGTATTTGTGAGGTCAGGCAGTGATGTTGGATGAGAAGGCCTGGCTCGCAGTCTCCACACTAATTCATCTGAAAGGTGTTCTATCAGGTTGAGGTCAGGACTCTGTGCAGGCCAGTCAAGTTCCTCCACACCAAACTCACTCATCCATGTCTTTATGGGCCGACGCTTAGTGCACTGGTGCGCATTCACGTTGAAACAGGAAGGGGCCGTCCCCAAACTGTTCCCACAAATCTGGGAGCATGAAATTGTCCAAAATGTCTTGGTATGCTGAAGCATTAAGAGTTCCTTTTACCGGAACTAAGGGCCAAGCCCAACCCCTGAAACACAACCCCACACCATAATACCCCGTCGACCAAACTTTACACTTGGAACAATGCAGTTCTCCTGTCAACCGCCAAACCCAGACTCGTCCATTGGATTGGCAAACAGAGAAGCATGATTGGTCACTCCAGAGAACTCGTCTCCACTGCTCTAGAGTCCAGTGGCGGCGTGCTTTACCCCACTGCATCCGCCGCTTGGCATTGCACTTGATGATGATAGGCTTGGATGAGCTGCTCGGCCATGGAAACCCATTCCATGAAGCTCTACAAACTGTTCTTGAGCTCATCTGAAGGCCACATGAAGTTTGGAGGTCTGTAGCTATTGACTCTGCAAAGTTGGCAACTTCTGCGCACTGTGACCCTCAGCATGCGCTGACCCCACTCTGTGATTTTACGTGGCCTACCACTTCGTGGCTGAGTTGGTCTTGTTCCCAATTGCTTACACTTTATTATAATACTACTTGAACACTTGAATTCAGTGATTTAGAGGGGTGTCCCAATACTTTTGGCAATATAGTGTGTGTGTGTGTGTGTGTGTGTGTGTGTGTGTGTGTGTGTGTGTGTGTGTGTGTGTGTGTGTGTGTGTGTGTGTGTGTGTGTTTGAATGAGGAACCTAAGCCATATCTGAGACCTGGAGATGGACTCTTTTGTCTTGGACCAGCCAACCATATCCATATCCATCCATATCACCCTCGCAACAGCATACCTTGGCAGCCGCCCACATCATCCTAGCGTTATGTTAGCAAGTTTTGTATGTGCAGCACCACTCATCTTTACTTCAGGAAACGATAAACTCTTGTTCAAACCCTTTTTCTTCTCTCTGTTTTGAGGTCCTGTTTGCATGTCGCCTGTGAAATGATAGTTTCATCTCACTCTCGTTTCTTCCTTTATTTCCCGTCTTCTTCCATTTCTCGACACTCTTTGTCTCACCCTCTTCCTTATCTCCTCTCTTCTCATCCTTCCATCTTTCTTTCCGTCCCCTCTGTTTGTTTCGGAGGCAGAGAGTTGGCCTAGTTTTCCGGTCCAGAGAGGATGAGAGCAGAAAACATTTTCAGCTGCAGGGAGTTAAAAAAAAACTAGAAAGAAACAGAGAAAATCCATATTTAGCTCTGGCACTGGAGTTATGTTCATCTGGTGTGTGTGTGTGTGTGTGTGTGTGTGCCTGCAAGGTCTGGAGTTTGAGATCATTTCTGAGTGTTCTTCCTCGCGTGACTGCAGGTCTGTGTCTGACCGCGGTGAAGCTGTAGCATTGTAGGAGAGCAGCATGAGTCTCTAGACCACCCGAGGGGAGCTGCAGGTTTTCTGATCTCCCTGTTCTTACTTTCGGGATCTGAGTCTGTGGTTTCCACCGCCAATTTGGTATGTCAGTGTATGTGTGTGTTTGTGTTAGTTGTGGACTGGTAGGGTGACCGTGATCTTGCCAAGTGGGATGTGTCCCTGAATGAACATTCTTGTCCTTGAACAGCATGTATATCAACCAATCAGGTTTTAGGGAAGGGGTTAGAGCAGAGGTCTTCAGCCCTGCTCTTGGAGACCCAGGGTGTGTATCTGTCAGCCCCCTAGCTTCAGAGGTCATGAATCAGTATATCGTGTACAAGAATTCGGGCTCTGGTAAGGACCGTAAGGACGCTGGCTCTTTACACATTTGGACACTGATGACTCTATTTCCGGCGATGCGACACCGTCCTCATTGTACAACATCACTGCTGTTAGCTAGATTATGTTCATTAGCTGTCTAGGGATGTATGTTTATGCTGAAATATAATACAATTATGGTTTGTATTTTAAAAGATTTTGTGCTAGGGAGTTGGCTCATGTGATTTATGTTCCGTGCTTCCGTTAAGGGAACATGGTGAGCTTCGATACTCCCTGGTTTTCACAGTGAAGTGTGGGACTTTTTAGGCGCGAACGTTTCAGTTCCCTGGAAGGATTCTGCGATTGAGACAGCCCTTAAATAGGCCGACTCCCAGATCAGTGCCCTGGCTACTGAACTAAGGAGCTGATTGAGACGCACCCCAAGGCTTCATCCAAAAACCTAGGCAGTGACTTGTTGCCTTGCTGCCTTATCAGACAGTGACTTGTAAGGCAGCGTTTGCGCATGAAGGCACCTCATGAAACTAATTTCGGACAGACTTCTAAGGCAGTGTAACCGTTCAATGATCTACAACAAAATAGAGAGAGCTTTGGTGAAAACTGAACAGAACAAGCATGGCCTGCTTTCTCTGATGTCTTTTAGACAGGCGAAGTTCAATTCTCCTTTCTTCATAGCTTTGTACTCCATTCTGACAGAGTTGGCACCAGAGTGCGCGGTTCAGGGCGCTACTTTCCAGGGATGTGGGGTTTATCCCACACTTCTTAAGAAGGGCAGTTGGTCTTTCAGTCTCTTTTTTTGACCTCCTGCAGAACGGCAGCCAAGATGTAATTGACCGTACAACACCTTACGTGGAAAACGACTTGATGGCATTCTCACAACATGACCAAGCCATCTAATGCCGCGTTCCAGGCAACCCGTAAACCCGTGTTTTCCAACCTTCTAACCGTGAAAGTGCACTGGAACGGCAGTCAAACCCGTGACTTCTCACCCGTACTAGATCGATGTACTCAAAGTTACGAGCTCTGACGTCACATCGCCCGTGAAACAACAATGGCAGCCCCTACGGATGCGGTGTTTATGAAACAAATATACAAATAACATCAAATAAATGGTATAACAGCTTCTCTTGCCATATGTGCCTTTTTTCTCCTCCATTTCCCTCAAATAAGCAAGGAGTAAGCACCTTTGGCGATAGAAATGATTGTAAATGAGCATAAGCCCCGTACGGTCCGCCATGCTTTGTTTACATCGAGCTACCACAATTCCTTGCACTCAGGCAGTTTGCCGTGACTTTGCCAGGAACGCTACAAAGTCGTGAGTCGTGAGTCGTGGTTTGAAGTTGTAACTTACGGGCTCAAAAACATTAGAGCATTAGGGTTGCTTCTATACTCCAACAGGATCTCAATATGTGGCGCTCGATATTGCCATGTCACTTTGAGGATGCGCTGCAGGCATCTAATGTGGAAAGATTCCAACATTTTCAGATGTCGAGCAAAGATAGTCCATGTTCCACAACCATACAGAAGGGTGGTGAGGCAGATTGCCCGATAAACAGCAATCTTTGTGTGTAGATTTAAATTAGTGTTGCTGAACAGTCTGGGTCGACATCTCATTGAGTAACATTAGGCAGTTTATATGCAGATTAATATTGATGATCGCGTTATTTTACATATGCTATCGATTGTTTCTGCTTCTTCTTTGCTTGTGTTTTGATCTGGAGATTTTGTAATCTTGCCCCCTAGCGTATACCAGTGAAAACACGGAAAGCTGGAAATTTCTGTCTATGGCATACAAATGTTATGTATGTAATTGATTATGTTATATAATACAGAAATGTACATCTATAACAGCTTCATATCCCTGCTCACCAGAGGTGGAAAGTAACAAATTACATTTACTCGCATTACTGTAATTGAGTAGTTTTTCTGTGTACTTCTACTTTTTTAAGTAGTTTGAAAAATCTGTAATTTTACTTTTACTTAAGTATGTTTTGTTTTAAGTATTGTACTTCGCTACATTTTAAACCACATCCGTTACTGAGTAAAATAAATAAATACGCAAGTGGGGAAAAAGCGATCCGGAAACGACTGCATGAATTGAAGGGACGGGAGAACGCGCAAAAATCACAAAAAGATGGAGACGGAAAAGACCTGTTGGTGATGCAGATCCAGCTGAAAGCGAAACGCCGTCGTGAGCTAGTTAGTATGGGAATACTTTGGATATAGAAAAAAATATTGTGGTGTTGTCCTGGAGGATAGGCTATCAAAGTTACAAAAAATGTTGATGCAAATGAGGAAACGCATGGAACATGTTCGGGAACATCCCTCTGTTTAGATAAAGTTATGTTTTTAACCTAAGCCTAATTTCTGTGATTTAGAGGGAATCCCGGAATCCAGTCACGACAATTCATTTACAGTATAATGCAGATATCGCGTAAAACAAGCAAACTGATGGATGAATAAATACATCGCTGGTAGAGCTGTACAATAAATCAAATCGCGACATGGTCTATGAATATTAAAGCAAAACACTAATATAAATAAATTATCTGCTTGTTCTGCCATTTCGTCTACTACATACTCAAGTACGCGATGCTCGTGGTGTTTTAACGAACCATATTTGGACATGAACACATGAACATTTTAAAAACCAGTCAAATACACTCTGAAACAGGTTCACATTAACAGTAAGTGACATGACATCAGACGCAATTTTATTTAATTGCCACCGTTTTGGCCATATATTTGTATAAAAATCATAAAAAGAAAAAAAATCATAGGATTCTTAAACATTTGAATAAGTTGATGACAAAAATCAGTTGTTAATCTAATTTATAACCATTTATTGAATTTGGTTGATTAGACATGTTTTATTGAAATTTGAATAAACAAAACAAACGGTTTCAAGTTTGTTATAATAAAGCATTTGTTCAAAAAACTGTTTTCATTCATTTAATGCCAATTTAACTGGTGATAATAATAACCATAATGTAATAATACAGTTTATTTATGAATCAATTGTTTAATACCGTGATGCTGTGAAACTTTGATGTTTTCATATCGTGAACACAGGAGATTCCCCACCCCTGCTGTTAAAAAAGTAACTCAGTAACTTTTACTCTGAGTACATTTTAAATGAACTACTTTTTACTTTTACTTGAGTACATTTTTAGACCGGTACTTTTACTTGTACTTAAGTAACACAGCCTCTTGTCCAGGCCCTGGTTATTTCTAGGCTTGACTACTGCAATGCGCTTCTGGTTGGACTGCCCTCTTGTGCGATCCAAACACTTTGAATGATCCAGAATGCAGCAGCACGTCTTGTCTTCAACGAGCCCAAAAGGACCCACGTCACACCTCTCTTCATCTCCCTGCACTGGCTACCACTCACTGCTCGCATCAAGTTTAAGGCGCTGACGCTTGCATACAGAGCCACCACACGCTCAGCTCCTGCTTACTTTGACCCCATTCTACAAATCCACACCCCCACCAGAAGCCTTCGCTCAGCAAAGGAACGACGGCTTGTGGTACCATCACAGAGGGGGAAAAAATCCCTTTCCAGAACATTTTCATTCAACGTTCCCAGCTGGTGGAACGATCTTCCCAACACCATCCGAAACGCAGAATCATTGACATCATTCAAAAGTCAACTTAAAACTCAGCTCTTCCGTGAGCACTTAACCTCATAAAAAAAAAAAAACACTTTCCTTTCCTCTTCCTTCTTCCCTCCCTACTCTAGCCTGTGCTATACTGAGCAATGTACACGGTCTCAGTATTTCAGGCTCTTATTGCGCTTCTCGACTCTTCATGACCAATCGCTTCATGTACCCCCAAGTTGTAAGTCGCTTTGGATAAAAGCGTCTGCTAAATGCATAAATGTTAATGTAATAAATGTAAATGTAAGTCAAATTTCATTGAAGTAATAGTACTTTTACTTTAGTAGAATATTTTGTTACTCTTTCCACCTCTGGTGCTCACTAAATATCAGTATTGTATTTTCATATTTTATTATTTGAATGTGCTCAAGATGGTTTTCAGCGAAACACAGCCTCTGTTTGCTATGTGTACGGTGTGTTCATAGTAACATTTATGCGTGTGTGTGTGTGTGTGTGTTTCAGAGCGTACCGTAGTCTCCAGCATGCACCCTGTGCCTGGTTCAGGAAGGATGGAGTGGATTATTCCTCTGGTGGTGGTGTCGGCGCTCACCTTCCTCTGCCTCATTCTGCTGCTGGCCGTCCTCGTTTACTGGAGGTGAGACACTGATCCGCACTGACAGATTCACTGGCGTTTTCTGTCCGAATGAATCGCTGACAAACTGACTGACTACAGGAGTCACACTGACTGATTTCCTGAGCAACTCTTTGATAGATACACGACTGATTCACTGATTGAATCATGGGGAGTCACACAGGCGGATGGCTTTACCCTGATGCGACGCTCTTAAACACTTCATCTGTTTTATTGCGTTAGAGTTTGGCTACCATGTGTATTTCCTTGTACATCTGTGTGTGTGTTTGTGTCCATTTGGATCCAGTAGCTGGTAGTTTATCACTCTGGGGTGCCCCTGGCGTCCCCGGGGCCCCGAGGGGCGGAATAAAAACCAGTTAGGAGTGTGTGTGTTGAGCATGTATAAAGTGTGGGTGATGTGTCTCTGGTGAAGGTAAGTAAGATGGAGAGAGGCCGTACTCTTCCCTTAGGGCATCTCTAAAGTGATGGAGGTGCTACGGAAACTGCTACCAAGGCCCTGT